>DWMZ01000107.1:0-37179 GCA_018249855.1 Eueides tales michaeli
TTGACTTTGTTAACTTGTGAATAAAAAGCAATTTCAAAATTTAGATAACGAGTCTTTTACATGAGATTCCCTTTACCTGCTTTGCTATATGCAGAATTCAGTGTAAAAAGTCTAGAAGATCTTAGATATTTGGCCATGGAAACCTATGAAAGCTATTGTATAGGATAAAAAATATTTGAAATTTTAGGATGATGGTGAGGTTTAGAATACAAAAAATACATTTCTACTACTAACTTCCTTAATTTTTCTTCTACAATGCTTACTTTTTGTTGACGTATAACAGCGTCGATACAAATACTGAATTATGTTAAGCCAAAGTTGCAGCTGTACTTATATTACGTCGCCTCATTAATGCAACTATGGCACCATTAATGTTGTTAAAGGCAGAAATATACCTTTTCACGTCGATTTCGCATCTTCTGTCTGTACTAAACATACTTCCCTGATATACAACTACATTCACTTGTTCTAATATCTTATTGTTTACACTAATCTTACATTCTGCTGTTTCTTCATTTCTTTTAAATATTAAAATCTTGTCAAGATGTGTTAAGGCCTGTCGTGGGGCAGCGGCACAGGCGTGTGGCTGTAACCGACAGGTTCTGGGTTCGATCCCCAGTCGAAGAAATATTTAATATTTAATATTTCATTTCTTCGCTCTGGTAATAAGGCAAAGTGCGGCGTCGAGTTCCGCCACTCAACACGTAATGCCTCAAAATCGGCGGAAAGTGAGGAACGGATGTGGAACGGAGTAGACTTAACACTAGGTTCCCGGGTTCCCTCTGCCTACCCTGCCTTGTGCGGGATAAACCGTGAAGCTAAAAAAAAAAATAAAATGTGAAGTTATACATATATGGCACAGCCATTCATTGAAATTCCTTTGACGCTCGTTAGCGATTAAACCCTTGTTCAATATAAAAGATTACATGAATGATGCGATTACCTTGTTACAAAAATGGCTCGACGATATTATTCATCTGAAAAAATGTGAGCCCTTTTCTTATAGCAGAATTTTTTTAATTATTTGTTATTTATTGAGTGTAAGACTACTGTAAAGTTTTTTGTATGGTTGGTTTGGTTTAGGGGTTCTCCAATCAAAGGAATTACTTTCCTAACTTAGTTAACCCACAATGCCTTGACTTAGGCGGAAAGTGGAGAGTTTGACTCTCGATTTTTTGTGCGTGCACTTATATTAAATAAATGATTTTATCTACGTTCGAATATACTTAAGTAAATATGTAAATTTACATGAATAATAATAAGTTATATAAATATTATTCATCACGAGGTATTAAGGCAAGATATATGGTACCATAGCACAAATTCCTAGAACATATCATATCATCCCAATATCCAGAAGCGTTATTCAACAAAATATTCTCTGCAGTATATCCAATTAGCGACAGCTGCAATGTTTCAACCTTTATAATATATCGTTAAATTTTATTATATCTAAGAATTACTTACACAGCATTGATAAAAATGTTTTTGAAAATACGTGTTTTTATAATTTAACAGATACATATAATAGGCCGTTGTAGCGCAGAAGCACCAGCCTGCAACTGTTAACATTAGTAGGTTTGATTCGAGCTCGGAGGAATAAAATATTTTATATTTAGTCACTCAACATATAAGACCTCAAGAATTACTTAATACGAACGGAGTGTCTTAACACTAGGTTCCCAGGTTCCCTCTGCCTTCTCTGCTGCATGAGATACAGCATGAAGCTAAAAAATATAGTATTTTTTCGACTTCATCGTATCCAATATAGCATTGTAACCAGAGGGTAGCTTAATGCCAAAACACTCCGTTCTGATCTTTCCCATTGAATTTGAGATATTGCGTGTTTAGATACTCTTAATAAAACTCAACTATTTCTTTATTAATGTTACCACCCTTAAAATATGTGCTATGTTCTAACAATATGAGGCCATATCTTGAGCAATTAATCGTCTGTCCATCACTGGAGGTAATAAAGTAAACATTTACTTTCCTAATAATAAAATAATGGTCTATAATAAACTTACCTTTAGTTAATATTGCAGTTTCTATAATGTTTTATGTCAGGTGGTTTTTAAGCATGTTTTCCTGCATAGCTCGATAAATAAATCAATATACGCTTTGCCTATATAGATTTAAATTGGAATATATTCTAATGTTATAAATCTCAATATTTTTTACGTTTCTTTGAGCACATTTATCTCAGGAAATACTTTATGTATTTATAGCTATATATTTTACACAATAGTGATCGCGTCGATGTATGTTCATTGTACCTGCAATCAGAATTATAGCGGGCAGTTAGGGTGTATGTATGTTAGCGTGTAATACACAAGTAAGTAAATTAATCAAAGAGGAGGTCAAGGCTAGTAAATTATATTTATTTATAGGTATTTTTTACTAATTACTTATAACGAAAATAATAAAATCTATACAGCTTTCAATAAAAATATGTACTACTCTTGTATTTATCTGTGAGAGAGCTAATTCAACTAAAATAACAATTAAATCAAAATAATTGTTTAGTGTAGTCATGTTTCTAGAACTATAAAACTATTTCCTACCTTAGTATGTGTTTTACGTCCATTTTGTTTGTTTCCTCCAGCTAGCATATAGTTTTAACACATTTTAATTAATTAAGTTAAAAAATGCGAGATTAATAACGACTCATTATTTCAATGTAAAGACGGCTATTGATTCGTGAGAATAAGTGAGAATCACTTGGAGGATGAGTATTGTTTCCATTTACTCACTTTAATAAAAATATACAGTGCGGCGTTAAGATTCGCTACTCAATATGCAATGACGAATTGAGAATGGAATGTCTATGGAATGTCTTAATACTAGGTTTGCTATGGTTACTGCTATATGCGAGATGCAACGTGAATCAAAATAAATGACATTTTCTTCTTTGATTTTTAAATAGTTATATCAACCTGTTTTTACACTAAAATTATTGTCTTTTATTTAAAATAGTTTTTTTTTACACATACAATGTAACAGGATTAAGTATAGAAGACGCATACTCATCTGCATTAGCAACTTGCAGTAATGAACAGTGGTTTTCCATTTGATAAATTGCTTCTGTAATTAGAGTGTTTTTGAATGATACAATGTAGACCTCAATTTTAGTGATATTGAAACTTTAATTATATCCCAACTACACTATTAATACATAACTTCATATTATTATACAATTTAATATCAAGTAACTTAATTCTTGAGCACGCAGTTTTTGTGGTTGTGGGTTCCCACTTCAGTTGACGAATGATTTAATATTTTCATTTTCTTGATCTGGTAAGGAAGCAAAACGCAACGTTGAGTTCCCCCACTAAGCTCGCAATGACTCAAGAATACAGCCAAGTATAGAACAAAATTATTAATTAACCTTAATAGAAAACAAACTATTAACATTAATAGAAAACAAAGTGTAATACTAGGTTCCCAGGTTCCCTCCAACTACCGTGCCATGTCCGGTATATCCCGAATGACAGCTCTAATTGACATTTGACTAGGAGCAGGTAATGGATGCAGCTTGAAAATTCAAATTACGAAATGTAATCGTTCTAAATAATAATATTAATGTAGATAATAGATATAAACTAAAACAAAAACTTTTATGATTATAGTTCAGATTCTATGTTAATATTTTAGGTCTAAAATTTAATTATTCTCATGGTGAGTATTGACTTTGTCTATTGTTCCAAACTTTGTCAATATGTATTTCATAAGACCTCTTTATACGACAAATAACCTGTTCTACATAAAATATTGACATAAATCTAAGAAAAGTCAAACGTCAGAAAGAAGAAATACATTTTTTGTAGACTGATATTTTCTAGAGACCAATGTGTCATGTGTAGGAAACATAAGCTTGGATGGCTAAAACGAGTATTAATGTGAATTTCAAAGTCTCATCTAAAACTTAGGTGGTAAATTCCAGGCTTCGAGCTTCTCGAAAAAAATGGACCCATTGATATTATGAATCTATAAAATGTATGTAAGGTGGTTATGAGAAATATTTAATAACTTCTTAATTAAGCGTATATTTTTATTTTCTTTATCTACATACTTTAAAACTTTAAAAAAAAAACTCTAGACGCCTGTCGCAAGTGCAAAAGGTTGACCCCAGTCGAGAAAATGAAATATTTAATATTTTCAGCTTCAGCTTAATCTTCTCGCTGTATCCAACACATGGCAGGGTAGGCAGAGGGAACTTGGGAACCTACTGTTAAGGCACTCCGTTCCGTACCCCACTTTTCGCCGTAGATATGAAAATAATAGTATAAATATTTAATTTCCTCGAATGGGGATCGAACCCACAACCTTTTACGTTCACACGCTTGTGCAGAGGCACAAACGCCACGACGGGCATCTAGAGAACATGTCGTGTTTACAGTCACACGTTTATGTCCCTGCGCCACAACAGATAAATAAATATAGCCTATCTTTATTAATGCACCATCCAACCGAAAAAAAATTTTCTTTATTTCGTTACAGCAAACCAGTAACTAAGACTAATAAATGTAATAGCTTAAAATTGTTTTTAAAACATTCTTTTTTGTGATTTGTAAAACATTACAATCATAATACACACACAACTACACAGCGACAGCATACGGTCATCTAGACGCATGTTGTCGCCTATCTCTTTCTAAACTTTGTTAATGGAAATAATTCCATCATTCCATCATCATTGTATTTACGTAGCTTTATCGATTTACGCAGTGTACATATTCAAGGAATTTCTCCCATCTCCTTTCTTTTTTTTTCAATTTGTTTTGTTTTCTCGTAGATTTAAACCTTGATTTAATAACGATTATGGGCTCTTAATGAATAGGCTATACAACATAGTAAGATTTTTTCTAATCAAACCAGTACAGCCTACTTGTTCAAACAAATACACTTTATAATATTAGTATTCAACATTTTATAAGCTAAATTTTATTAAATAAAAATATGCTTTTGTTATAGAAACATGAAATTAATCCTAATCTTTTCTTTTACATAAAACCATACGGACAGTAATCATTCGAATTTCATGACAATTTAACTTAACCTTTAAATCACATCATCATCGTCATCGAACGTCATAACTTTAATTTTAGATTATGACAACAATATTCTTAATTATTTATATAATTATCAAATATACAAATATATAAAGGCCTAATAGTTAGTACTAATATGTTATTTCAAATACATCATGTTAAACGAAATATTAACTCAAAATGCCAGAAAGGTTATTAGGCAAGTTTATATTCAAAGTGTTCTATGTAATTGAGATTTTATTATTCATTCACCAAGACCGCCCGCTGACTTAAAATTAACAGAGTACGTTAATTTGTTTAAGAAATTTTAAAGTCAAAGAAATTTGGAATTTGAAGTAAAATTTTATACAATTAATATATATTATAAAGATACATGTTAAATGTTAAAATTAAACGCAAGGCTCTGGCTACCAAGACGAAGATATAAATATGAAAGTTTCCATGAGTGGGAATCGAATCTACCTCATGCATACAACCAGACCCTATCATACTGCCAGAGACTGAAACATTTGTGATCACAGGAATTGTAATATTGAGAAATTGTAACAAATTTTGTCTACACCTCACACGCTTTTCTTGCATAATTAGTACACTAGTAAATATTAAATATTTATTTTAATATTAACCAATTATAAATATATCACTAGTAAAATATTTTTTTTACGCAATTTTACAAATTCGCCGGAAAGTGGGGAACGAAAATATGTTTACGGGAACGGTATCCTAACACCAGATTTCCAAGTTATTGCTGTTAAAGTTGTATTTTGCTGCATGCGGGATACAGTGTAAAGTTAAAAAACATTTTTTTTTAGTTGATTTATTTTCATCTTATATGTTTCCCGCTTCAACAATAAACATAATATTCTTTTGTTACTGAAAGACTGACACACACATAAATCACGTCACATCGACGGCTTAGAGCGTAAGTTCTTTTTTCCCTTATATATTTGTATACATACAGTTTTAAGCCATTAAAAACACAAAATCGTCTACTATTTTATATTATATAATATAGAATACAATACAATACAGATAATTATCACATATAGGTTATAATTATGGGTTTTTAAAAGGTATTTCGACTCTCGTGTGAGTTAGCTGTTAAGCTAAATCACACTCTTATTAACACTGCTACCAAGTTTACAATTTAAGCCAACGATATCTTGTTTTATAAGTTATATCCTTGATAAAATTAAGCAAAAAATAGAAAAGAGTGCCTCATCACTAAGTCCTCTTTGTACTTCTTAAAAAGCAAGTTTGAAGTGCATGAGGCCTGTCGTGTCGCTGAGGCACAAGCATGTTACTGAGGAAATAAAATACTTAATATTTTCAAATGAAATATTTAATATTTTCGATTTATTCTTAGCTCTGGCTGACAAGGAAAAGCGTGTCGTTGAGTTCCACAACTTAAAACTTGTGTCAAATTCAGTGGAAACTGGGAAATGGGATGGAGTGTCTTGACACTAGATTCCCACGTTCCCTACTCTGCCATTTGCGAAATACAACGTGAAGCTGAAAAAAAATGTTTCATTCTTCAAAAACATAGAATATGCTATTTCACTTTAAACCGTTCATTATAAAAAAATCTTACCCGTGCTTTGATAACTTCCATGAAATTTTGATGCGACGATTTTATGATATCATTTTCAAAGGCTTGTATAAAAAATATCAACGATCCAACAATATTTAAGAACAAATGAACATACTTTGTACATTTTATTTGACAATGAATCTAATCAACTGACAGTATAAATAATTACATTATATTTTCAGAATCCCTATAATTATATTGAAGAAATAATAATATTTTTGTTTATATTGCAAAGAACAATATTATATATTGTCATATCATAATTTTAATAAGAAAACACTAACAATTCATACTATTTATCTCACTATCATTATATACCTACAACCATAGACTCAACCGCCGCGTTTTCATATAGAAGACGCTGAATAGCTGCGCCGCGAGTGTCTCTTAAAGCTATAAAAAACAAAAAAAAGCTTTTGAATCTATCTAAATGTGTGTGTTACTTTATATTCCAAGAATTACAAAGATTAATCGTTTTGGTCCCAATAGATCATTTAATTAAAAGTATCTAACATTGATTTAAATTGATTTCGAAAAGTAAATACTATAATCTGTTCTAGGTATAATAAATTCATTGAAGTCTTAAAATGAAATTGTATGAAAAATCAAAGCTCACTGACCAAAAAGATTAAATCAGTTTAGTATCTTCAAACAATCAAGTCAGTTCTGCATAAAATTACGGCTTATTTCATCCAAATGTTTTAAATTCCACTTTATAAATTGAACTATTTATTTGAATTGAAAGTATAAGAGATTACATGTGACTTACAAGCTCTATACTTGAGGAATAAAATGAGTTGTTTCATATTTTAATTACTTCGCTTTGGTAACAAGGCGAAACGCGGCGTTGAGTTCCTCCATTCAATTGGCCTTGCCTAATGCCAATGCCACGAAAATCCGTCTTATTGGAACTTGTGAACTGAGTCTTAAGACTGAATTCCTAAATTATTTTCTATCGTGTGAAGCTAAAAAAATAAGTTATCAAAAAAAGTTCATAATAGAAATCTATTGATAGATGAGGTGTAATGCTCTAATATATAAACAGTAATTAATAACTTTAAAATAAAATATTTAACGATTATTTTTACTAACAAGTCATAAAGGATAAAAGCTTACATCATTCTCATATTTTTTTTAGTAGTAACTTATTTTTATTTTTTTTTACTGCGCTTTACTACCAATGTGCATCTTAGTTTTGTTGTCTTCTTTCCAATGTAGAAAAGGTAAGGAATGCGGAGTTTACCTGCAAATAAAAAAAATATAATTAAGTATCATTGCTTTTTATATTAATTTAAACTGTATTTGCAATAAATATTTCCACTAAAAGTACATATATTAGTTTTAGGATACATTGGCTTGCATTAAAAAATATTGACGTTTATTTCAGCCCAGTAGTAAATGATATTAAAAAACTAATTTAGACCATTAGTAATTGACATAAAAATAATGTTATGTAAATAAATTTGTTTTATGAATCCTGTATATAGCATGGTATGCAAGGGGAACCTATTGTTCAGCTTCACACGTACTGCACATTTTTTGAGACATTGCATTTTTGGTGGCGGAACCAAACGCCGCACTTTGCTACCAGAGTGACAAATTGAAAACAAAGCGTATTGCAAGATTTTGGCGCCGCTCTAATTTGATAAGTAGCTCCTCGGTCACATCCAAATAACAAACATCGGCATAGTCGAAAATAGGCAAGAGAAGAGATTGCGCGGCTATATTACATTACTAAGGAAATAACCCTAGGGTCAGAATTTTGTAAATATATTTGAATTTTCCTTTATTTGAATTTATGCATAAATAAACCTAAGCAGGATTGAAGAAGACATTTACTAATATCTCTTGAGGATCAGATTTCGTTCCGCAATAGTCAATGCTTTTACATTGTATGTACATTAACATTTCAAGAGAATGTTAAAATTTGATAAAGGAGTTTAGTTTTAGTTATTGCTATTTAAGACTGACGCTAGAGGTGAACAAACTATTAACGAGTTCGTATATTTAAGCCTTAACTATATTTGCTACACTTATACATATGTTGCATATATATTTTAAAAGATATACAAATAAAGTAACTAGTTTACTTATGTTTATGTATCGTATGTAACACATCTATAAAATAGTTCCGTGATACTGGAACCAATGTTACTGTGGGTTCGATTCGAACAAAACGAGGAAAAGGGCAAATGAGGCAAAGGGTAGTACTAAGTTGTGCCACTTAACATCTAATATCTCGGAAATCGGACCAAAAGTGGATTAACACATTATACAATTACCTCTTCTCTTTCCCTCTGACTCACACAAATATAGTGAGCATCAAGGTTACGAGCATCAAGGTTAAAAAAATCAACGAAAAATGGTGATTGAAGGTATACTGAGAAGGAGTGTCTGTTTATTAACTCCACTAGTCTTAACTCCGGTCATCAATGTACGGAATAGAATATAAAATAATAAAAGAAATGTATCAAATTCATTTCACAAATATTTTATGTATTTGAGGGACGTATTCAATTACAGTCGAACAGAAGTTTCAATAGATATGCAGTGACTCAAAACACCGGACAAAGTCACAGCGGCTAGCTCTGACTAAAGGAAGTAGTCGATACCAGAAGTTTCATAGATTATATAGTTTATTCAAGTTACAATTTACAATTTGAAACTGGTGAATTTAATTACCTTTTGAGCCATTTCATGTATGTATTGAGATATACTTGGTTTTATTACAGAATTATAAATATACAAGACTGCCATAAGTATAAAAATAACTCTCCAGTATTTTGAAATTATTAATTTTTTTTTATGCTATTATTTACAAAAATCATAATTATTCTGTTGATACAATTTTTGCTTGCGTTAAGTGCAGTGCCTTTTATAACTTTGTAGAGTAAGTACAATGATGTACCGCAGTACAATAAGCTCGTAAACTTGATACATAAGCTTTTAAACCAGCCGTTTGCTTTGACTTTAAAGATGAAACAATAATGTATACATTTATATCAATCATAAAGTAAGCAGGTCTCCATTTACTGATATAAGAGGCAAATTTTGATTTATATAATGAATTGAGTGAGTTACTTGTTTTTCTTCAAATAATATAATTTTTAAATATTTATTTATTATTTTTTTATATAATATATTTTCTTCAAATAATATATTTAATTTTTTTTATAGAGAGCCATAAAAAATCATAATACTCAATTATAATATTCATGATAAAATACAAGTTTTCTTCACGAACTTTTACTCATTTTGTTGCAGATTGACAGAATCTAATAATAAATCAAGTAAATATTAAGGTATTGGAACTTAATTTTTCACTTTATGTATCCATACGGGTACTTAAATGTATATTTTTTAAAAAATACAAAAAAAAATATCAACCATAGCTGTTATGTTGTGTAAAGCTACAACTACAATAGCATTCAATCCGTTTATTTGATATTTACTGATTTCAAAATGGAGGATAGGTCAAGGCAAAAATAATCTCCACAAATAATCAAACATTAACTGAACTGAATGTTAACAAATAAAATTATTCATTAAAACCGTTTACTCAGATTGTCACGCCAAAATAATAAAATTTAAATAGTAACTAAGTTTAAATAATTTTGTTAAAAGTTTTTTAAATATTTTTCAATATATTATTTATATTTCTTTCTTTATTATTTTTCATCAATATATTATTTATATTTCTTAGCGCTAAGGTCGGTATATAGTAAATGTACCCAACATTGGAAATTGTATATGTGGGTTTACACGTTACTGTTAATATACAGCCTCCTAACTTTGCGTTTCATTGCCGTTCCACTGCCGACGAGGTTAGAACATACGCGGATTTACTTAGTGAAGTTCTATTGAAAGTAATTAAATATTCCTATCGGAAAATTAGAGCTTTAAATTATTTCAGTCGATAGCAGCGACTACGGTTTCAGTGCGGTACTGGCCCACGTATACCCGGACAGCAGCGAACGACGCTATATTTTTTGGTGTTACTAAACACCATCAGTATTTATTCGGGCGGTCCTTTGTATTACGAAAGGATCATCAACACTTAAGCTTTATATTTAATGCAGTTTGTTAGGTCAATTGCTAATGCCCACGCGGACGCATTATCACGCTTACCATTGCCAAGCAAACGACGTCAGACGGGGACCGTCCAGTACGTAGACTTAGAGACACCATGCCGGTAAATTTTACAGAGGTTAGAACCGAAACCAATAAAGATTATTGAGTAATTTAAAAGGTTATTAACAAGCGCGAATTATAAGGAGAAAACACCGTATTTTTCACGTAAAAACGAATTAGTACTCTAATTAGGTTGTTTACTAAACAAGTATAGGTTAGTATTTCTATTTTTACGGCCTCGGGTTTTAGAGGAAATTCATGATGGTCACTTAAGTATGAATAAAATGAAGAATTTGAAACACGAAATTATGTATATTGGCCAGACCACGACCGGGAATATAAGTAGTGCTTGTGAAGCATGTGGGGCGATGAGAGCTCCCCGTGCTGCAATGTATCCGTGGGAATTTCCTTTGAAACCTTGGCATTGTATCCATGCAGTTTTCACCGAATATGGAAGTATGAAGTATATTATACTTGTAGACGCACATTCAAAATGGATTGAAGGAATAAAAATGAATCGGACTGACGCAGTATCTAATGCTTTAAGATCTACATTTGCACGATTCGGGTTACCTACATAGCTCGTAAGGGATAACGGATTTTTTTTCTACTGATTTAAAAAAAATACTGTGAACAAAAATGTATTCGACATATAACTTGGGCACCTTATGACCGTTTACCGCTGCTCTATAACATTGACCACAAATGTAATGTAGCAGCGGAAAACGCTTTCAAAACAATTAAAAAAGTAATAGTATCTTTCATTTTCGCGATTGTTACACATTTTAAATGAAACAATTTTAACCGGATTAATCGCGTATATTGTTTGATTAACATTTTTGGAAACCCGACGTTTCCTACACTTTACAGAGAGAATAGATATATCCCTAGAATGATCCGCGAGGCTATTGAAATACAAAAACATCCCGATTTCAATAGAGAAGATGGTTGGAAACTTTCTACCACCTGCGGCCCACTCTTAAAAAATTTAAAGTCTCAAGCACACCACACCAGAGGACCAGATACAGTGAGCTCATTCTGCAAGAATCCAGGGCAGTACGCGAGGCAATTAAGAAATCGTTGGCGGTAGTTTGATATAATAATTATATCAACTGTCAGACGAATGCCACCTCAGTCTACCCGTGACCACGGACTACTGTAAGGTGTTCGAAACGTCGGTATCCAAAAATGTTAATCAAACAATATACGCGATTTATCCGATTAAAATTGTTTCATTTAAAATTAAAAAAGTAATTATGAGTGCGATTCATGAAGGTGAAAATATATCGAAAGCATTATCGACTTTTTTGTTTCAATATCGTATCGTAGAGTACGCGACGACGGGGGTTGCACCGGCTGTTGCATTGTTTGGACATACATTACGCGAGCGCTTGGACTCAATTCGGCCAGAACCGTTAGTCCATATATGGAGCCCAGCTAAGACAAGTGCAGAGCAAGGGGGCCTTGGACAGGGACATAGGCGAACCTGTCCTTGTTGAAGGTAATATTTACCATTGAATAATTAATATTTACCGGGTTCCGGTATCATAACGTTAACTTGGGAAACTCCATCTATGAGCTCATCTATGAGCTCATAATATAAATAAAATATTAAATGATATAATTAGTAAGTAGTAGTTATTTTATATTGTAATCCGTATGCATAAGTATATAAGATAAATATTTAAACATTAAACCTTAAGTGTATAAATGTTAACTACTACTTTGTAGTTTAGCATAAAATTATAGGTAAATAAAAGGAGGAATGAAATAGTGTAGATGCAATGGAAAGTGTATATGTGGGATAACAAGTTACCGTTATATATATATATATATATATATATATATATATATATATATATATATATATATATATATATATATATATATATATATATATATATATATATATATATATATATATTTATTTATTTATTTATTTATAAACAGTCAGTCTCCTAACTTTGTGTTTCATCGACGTAGGGACGGTTAGGGCTGAGTGTTGAGTGTTGGTCCTTATTTGGTAAACTCATAAATTGTGTCCTACAAGGCAGTGAAACGTGTTTACAACATTTTTGAAGTTTTTCCGAACAAAAGATAATGAAAATTTATTTAAAAAATCACATAGTGGCGCTTGGATACCGTAAAAAAAAACTTGGGTTCAAATTTGTTTATGTATGCGAAAAATATCGCTTAACTTGAACAATTAATTTAAGCAAATTAAATCAAGGCATTGGAGTAACTATATGGCATCGTCGGTTGACATGGGTGCTGCTATTCGTAAAATAATTTATATTTCGAGTAAAAAGGAAATTAGATTTCAGAACGTTAAGATGAAAGGAACGGTAAGCATGAGAAAAATTCAATTAGTGAATTAAAATGCAGGCGGTGGATGCGTAACTGTACATCAGAATGGTAGAAAAAGGTTCGCAGGTTTGATTACCAATAATTACTATGATGTCAAAAATAAAAATAATCAACATAGTGATGGAAAAAATATTATTTTAATTTCTATTATTTTATATAATTCACTATTTTCTATTCGCTTAGTACAAAATACCATATGTAGTACAAATATCCATTAATGACCAATCTCAACGAATAACATATTTATAAGCAATGATTCAAGCAAAATATTATACAAAAGTATAATTAAATACTAGTGCACCCGCGTGACTTCGCTCACTTGAACTATATGCATTTTTACTTAATAAATGCATATACTTTTTTAATAATAAATGCATATACTTTTTTTATCCTAGTGTCAAGATACTCCGTTCCACTTTCGTTCCCCACTTTCCGCCGAATTTGAGGCATTGCGTGTTGAGTGGCGGAACTCAACGCCGCGCTTTGCCTTATTACCAGAGCGAAGAAATGAAACATTAAATATTTAAATTGAAAATATTAATATCTCCTCCCTCCTCTCGACTGGGGATCGAACCCAGAACCTGTCGATTACAGCCACACGCTTGCGCCGCTGCGCCACGACAGGTCTCAATATAGTTATTACTACGTTTCTTAAAACAGCTAAATCTATAATTAAAAAAAATATTATAAGAAAAATTTTAAAGTTGCTGTTTGATTATTTTCAATAATGTTTTTTAATAAAAACTATCCTATCCTTATAAAGAGTTTAATAGAGTTGGCGTGAAAACGAGATAAACTAATTTACACATTTCTAATATTAATACAATTAATACTAAGTATTCTACACAAACATCGTTTATATAATCATCTCGAGCTTCTCAGTGATAATTAACATCACTTCTTGTTATTAAACGTCGCTCATCTGTCTAGTTCTCCCAAGTTTACTCTTAGGAACTACTTATACAAATTTGTATTAAGATATGAGGATGTGGTCTGCCACTGATGCATTAACTCGTTTAGAGTAGAGCTTATTTAGTAAAGCTCTTGAGTTATTTAATTAGATTTGCTTAATATTAATGTAATGGGAGTGAGCACGATATTTGTAGATCCGATCTATTTACGGAGAAATGATTACATTTAAAGTATTTCTTCTTCCCCCTCTGGTAAATCGTGTTAAATTCCGCCAGGAAGTACGCAAAATATTAAACTTATATACTCTTCTATAAGGGTAAATAGAATTTTATTAATTTGATTTCTTTTACCTAAACATTATGAAGAAATTTCGTTTGTCGGTTCTATACTTCCAAGTGTTTTTAAGAAATCAGATGAACAGACAGACAAACGCTCAGGTACATGAGTTGAATCTTTTCTTTTGAGATAGAAATCCTTAAAAATGCACACACACTCACACCCATACACACATACCCATACACACATACATGGATATATACATATCCATATTTTTTTAAACTATATATTTATATACACTATATATGTACATATATAAATATTGCCGTTTAATACCGACTTGCTATTTTTAAAACATCTTCTAGATATATTCTCAATTCTACTGCTTAGTAGAGCGTCTCAGGATGGAGTCCATTATTTTATCTGATCTCGTCACACACATTTTGGGGCCACCACCCCTTCCAACACTACTTTTTACTCAACATGGATGGTAATTAAATAATAACCTCTCTCTTTAAAAAAATATCTCTCTTTTAAACCTTACTTTTTATTTTCATTTTAAACAAGGTTCCTTAAAAGTAGAGAATGGAGTGTTTTAACACTAGGTTCCCTCTACCTACCCTATTTTTGTGTTTATTATAAAACACAAAAATAATAATTATATAAAAACTTAATTTTAATATATTTTTTTCTTTTCAGAATTTCTTTTTAATCACCGAAACAGATGATGAATTTTCCTACTCTGTTAGACAAATTGTGACGCTGAGTTTCACCACTCAACGGGCAATGTCTCAAATTCTAGCGAAAAATGAAGATTAATTTTGATACATTTGCAACTCGAATTTTTGAGTGCTTAAAGTCGGACGTCTTATTATTTATCATATTTATCTTGTATTTATTGTATATTTACATTGAAATAAAGTGCCTGCAAACCTGTTTTATACTTTTTAAAAGCTTGATGTTAATATCAATATTTTTAGTTCTTATGATCGCTTTCTGAATCTGTTTATTAAATTGAGAGCGAGATAATGGGTAAAACGATATGACAACTAAAAGTATGTAAGAATAAGACTTGTATGAAATAAATATATTTTGGAATGATTTAACCTAGTAACTATTCACTAAATTTAACGTGCCAACGGAACGGAGTATCTTAACACTATGTTCCCAAATTCCCTCTGCCTACCCTGTCATTTGTGGGATACAGCGTACAAGAAAAACACAAAATTTAATAAAATAAATACTTACAGGTTAGTCGCTTTAAACGATCCAGTGTCTTAACTTTTTAATAAATAAAATATATAATAACTTTTCAATAATAAAAATAAATAGCCAATACCCTGGCAAATTGTTATTGTTGTATTGTTTCTCGTACTAACTAGCTCTTAATATTATCTAATTTATATATAATTTTATTTGCATTTCATTATTAGCAAGTCCGATCGAGTGCTAAGGCAGTTCAAGCTCCTCCAAATCTCAAGGCATTGCATGTTAAATGGAACTTAACGCCACATTACTATATATATAATGTTACCGAAAAAGAAAAATGAACATAAGAAAACAATTATTTCCTCTTATAGTGTCTCAATTTTGAATTATCGCTATGCTAGAGAAGTAGGGTAGTTCAACACGTTGACTTGTACTCGTATACACATAAAAATATTTATTTACATTCATCAATTGCAAAGTGGTTTAATCCCACTAGGAATATTTTCAATATAATTCCAGAGAAAAAATAAAACAGCAGAACCGTCGATATTTTTTTCCTTATTACAAGGCTTCTTGAAATTCTTATAGAAAACTTTTAAAAAAATGAAAAGGTTAATTTGGTGAAAAAAAAAACAGTCTTTGTTCAGGTTTTACTTATGGGTTTTTGGAAGACATAAATATTCAATGATACGCATTTTTCTAGTTTTTTCTTTAAGTCTTTTTACATAAACTTCTTCATTACGGTTGCATTTGATTTTATAGACTACTGATCAATAAAACAAAAATAACACATTGTATTATATGTAACTATAAATTTTCTATATTTATTGTAGATACAACATATTCTGTCAGATATTTTAATGTGTACATTTATAAAAAATAATAATACCTGTCGTGATACAGGGACATAAGTGCGTATGTATAGGCGTGTTGTATATTTAAATTTTAAATTTCTCGCTCTAGCAACAAAACAAAGCAAGGTGAGTTCCGTCACTCAAAACGAAATGCCTCCAACATTAAGCGGAAAGTGGAGAACAGATATATCTTAATGGAAACAGAGTATCTTAACAGTAGCTTCCCAGGTTTTCTCCACCTATTCTGCAAAGAAATCAGAAAAAGTCTAAGAAATTTTAAAATAACAAAAAATATTAAAAGAATAATTATTGCATACATTTTCAAAATAACTTACATATTACCAAGGCAAATTTATAATTTGAACCGACCTTCGCCACGTTGTAGGTATCTCGTAAAAGCGATTATAAGATTTGCCAATTTCATTTAATAATAGATTCAAGGAAACAATAGGAGCGATCGACGAGACTTTATTTAAATATATATTATTTTATAATGGCAACTTCACTGTTTATGTATAATAGTAAAAAGTATTTGAGTTAATGCCTCAAATTCGGCGGAAAGTAGGAAACGGAACGGAGTATCTTAACACTATGTTCCCAAGTTCTCTCTGCCTATCCTGCCATGTGCGATACAGTGTGAATCTGAAAATAAAGTGAAAAGAATTGACACCAGTGTGAAGACTCTGCGCTTTCCGCCCAAATTAGAGACAGTCTTGATGACGACTTACAAGAATGGCATTTTAATTTTTTTTTATTTTATCTACACCAAAAAATAATTAATTCCCCCAAGTGAATGTCAAACCCACAATCTTATCGCTGATTAATTCTGGCGGGTTTTTACTGTGCCAATATGGCGTCAATGCTATAATCTTTTGTAATCGGAATAACGTTCGTTTTCTTTCTATAACAATCTATAACAATACACAATTTTTCATTAATAACACTAAACATCTCAATAAACAATTGTCTTGATAGTTTTTAAGCAACATGTTTTATGTTTAAACAGCTTTTTAATTTTGAGCCGATGAAAACAAAAGAAGTATTTTGTGTACAGACGCACAAGCAACAGATAAAAACCTAAAAATCGTCGTTTCAGGTTCTATACACTGATAAATAGCCCAAATAATAGGTATCTTTTGGATACTAATGTCAACAGACACGGTTTTTCGTAGTTTCAATTTTATTTTATGTATAGATTTTATACTTATTTATTAATACTAAATTTCCTCATAGCTTGGTTGAAAAACATGTTCATTATACCTATATACGGAATTCATTTTTATTATCATCTTGCTGGTGAAGCAATTCAAATATAAACACATATACTAAAAATCTGTTTGTAAGTATATAATGACCACAAAAGAATTATAAAAGACATACTTACATATGTGTAATATTACTTATTAAATTTACTTAAAAAACTATTTTAAATAAGAATTCAAGCAACTCATAAATTATGAAAATATTATGACAAGACAAGACAAGCAAAAGTATAAGCAGTAAGAACATCATTCTAATATTATAAAAATGTTAGAATGGTTTTCTTACATTCTAAGTATCGATTCAAATTCGTAATATGAAGCATTTTAATAACCTCATTTCCGTTGTAAGAATCCTTCGAACGAGATATTTAACTTCCTTTACAAAATTATTCGAAGACGGAAACGGAAGTCAGTATTTTTGAGAATTAGATTTCTATTTTTAGTAAACGAGGACTGTCATTATTATCGTAGAAGTCGTTTTTTTTTACTATTCAGAATTAATATAACAAAAGCAATCGTATGATTTTTAAATAATTCTTATAATTATTGCTTAGCTTTAAATGAGTAGAAATTGGAACTGACGTAGCGCTGCAGCTAGGTCCAACTACTCAACAAGTGTAAGTTCGATTTCTAGTCGGGGTGATAAATTATTTTTAGTCAATTCTTTATCTTATTTATACAAAGGTAGCATTTATGTATATGGTGTACGATATGAATATATTAATAACTTTGTCACGAATCACTTTACTCCTTACTGTTTCGAAGATTTTATGCACACTTTGCTTAGCAGTTCAAAAAAGGAAAACATTAAAATGAATTAAACAACTTAACATTTTGTACAAAATCCCATATAGTAATTATACCTATCATTGACACTTTGGCACTTCTAAGCGACTATAAACTTAAGAAACGCTATTTATTTCGAGGCAAATAATTAGTCTGGAGAAAAAACCTCGAAGTTAACCGCAAGAGTCGGTACACGCTCAGTCTTAATTAGAGGTTACAAATTAGACTTCATTGCACGTTTTAAAGTGAAAAAACGCTTTACTCATTATTTATTTCCAGAAATTTTACAGTAATACTAAATAGTATCTGCATGGTGCAGAGTATGCGGAAACCTAGTGTTTAGAGACTCCATCCGATTGTGGTAATACGTATTACTACAAATCGGACTTTTACAATTCGGCAGAAAGTGGAGCACAAAATATTTTAATGGGTACGGAATGTCTGAAAACTAGGTCACCAAGTTCCCTCTCACTATGCTGCCATGTGAGGGATACTGCGTGAAGCTGAAAAAGATAAAAATATACTTCTTTTTATTTTTATTCTTTGCTTAAATTTGTTTATTGTTAGTTTTACACGTGCTTGTTAATAATATAATACGGTACAAGGTGTCAAATAACTCTTCTACGATGCATGTTCAAGCGTTGATGAAGCAATGTTGCATTGATTGTATAACATATTACATTCAAATCAAATCAAATCAAAATATTCTTTATTCAATTAGGCCATTACAAGTACTTTTGAATCATCAAGTTACATAGAAGTGTCTGTAGTGTCAGTCCTACAGGAAGCTACCACCGGCTCGGCGGGTCTGCTGAGAAGAGCCGGCAAGAAACTCAGCATTTTCTTTGCCAACCCTGTCATGTGAGAGATACAGCGTGAAGTTGGAAAAAAACAATAGCTTAATACTTTCAAATAGAGTTAAAGAGTGCCTGAACAATTATTCCACTTTAGAAAACCACAATTAACGTAAACGGTTAGTCGTATAATGTCCGTACATTTTTCACCCGAACAAGTAAAATATTGCGCAGTTCAGTTTCAGTCCTGAAATCGTACACAAATTAAAAAGCTCAATAGCTAGTAAAGCTGTAAAAGCAACAATTGATTAAATAACTCCAGCTCCAGTTTAATTTCTACGATTTCATTTTGAAATACTTAATTAGAAACTTATGAAATATTTTTGTTTCTTTGTTCTGGTAGAAAGCAAAAGCACGGCGGTGAGTTCCCCCACTCAACACGTAATGTCAAAAAGTGAGTAATGGAACAGAGTGTTTTAACACTAGATTCCCAAGTTCCCCCTATCTACGCTGCCATGCGCGGGATACAGCGTGAAACTGAGATTAATTAAAAACATAAAATACTCGTACTACAAACTAGGTATTTGAAGTGAATAGAGCGTTATTATCTAACTCTCTTTCCGTAGTAAGTGCCTCCTTTGTAAACTCTCGGACCGACATTGGCTGGGACTTAAACCTTACCAGAGCGGAAAAATAGAAACTGATTGACTCGAGCAGGAATCGAAACTAAAACTATCGTTTACAGGTTTACTGGACCACGCATACACGTTTCTTAACTACTACTATAAATAGTATAAATAAGTAACTATACTACTATAAATAGTATAAATAAGTAACACACATCATCCACACGACATACATCAAGACTCGGTGGAAATTAAGAAAGGAAAGTGTCTTGAAGGGAACGAAGTGTCTTGCACTAAGTTTCCAGGTTCCCTTTGCATAGTCTGCTACTTTAGACTGCTGAAAACGTATATATGAATATATATCAGTGTAAATAATAAATAATTTATGATGTCATGAAATTTAACTAAAGTCATAAACAATCGTTTTTAACTTCACACTCTTAAAATATGTATCAAAGTTCTAAATATAAAGGCAAAGGGGGATGTTTAGTAAAGTTTACGACATTAAGAAAGTCTTAGCGTGGCTGCAGAAAATATATATTCTGAAATCCAATTCTATATTACTTAGGCTTGGTAATTTAATTTCGAAACAATAATCTTAACATATACCAGGCTAATCTGATCTTATTGATGTACGAAACTTATAAAAGCCATAATAGTTACTCTTACTAAAATTCATAAAGTGAAATTATACTTGGAGAGAGGAATGTTGTGGCGCAGAACGTGCGAAGCGTGCGACTGTGAACGTAAAAGGGTTGCAGGTTCGTTACCTTTCGAGGAAGTTAAATATTTAATATTTTCTCTTCTTTACTTCGGTAACTAGGCAAAGCGTGGTGTTGAGTTACGCCACTCGACACTCAATTTATTAAATTTTCATTCTTGTAGGGAACGGAACGGACTATCTTAGCACTAAGATCCCAAGTTCCTTCTGCCTATTGTGGCGCTTGCGAGATACGACGTGAAGCTAAAAATTATATATACAGAAGTCACATATGCGTTAGATATAATAAAAACAAAAATTATCTGGTTTCAAAGTTTATATAAAGAATGAATGGCGCTGTTTAAAAGCATCTGGCTGTAAACGCGATGAATGCGGGTTTGATTCCCACTTAGGGGTATGATTACATTTTATATTACTTCTAATTTTCTGATCTGGTAGATAAATTCAACCCCACGAGTTCTACCACACGCAGTTTACCAACGATTGAGCGGTGTGTGGGGAACAGAGTGTTTTAACACTAGATTCCCTTTGTCTCTCCTGATATACGCCGGCTAGCATTGAGTGAAGTTAAAATAAATACCTACATATATATTACGATGATACGATGCGATGCCTCGAAAAGATATCGAAACTGAAGATCAGTGTGATTTATTAAGAGATCTCTATCTACCATGCTAATGTTGTAAAAGCGTAGATATTTGAATGTTAGCATTTACGATGACATTTAAATCAGTTAAGCTCATCGTAAATATTCAACTTTAAGCATTGGAAATAAAATTATTTTATATTGTTAAAGACATCCATTCCTTACTTTTCAACCACTAGTACAATATAACTATAGGAGTATTATAATATATATCAAACATAGTAAATAAACAAAATTAGAAATTGATAAATCCGCACCAAATAATTTCTACCTCAACTTGGCAAAGTGCTTGTAGCTCTTGCATTACAATTGCAATTTGTATAAAACATAGCTAAATGTTACCGCCATGAAAAAGCCTTCCCCTCTAAACTGCACTAAAATAGTTCAATCATTAAAGTACTACGGTGCCACAGCCATACATATAGACAGATAGACAAATATAAATACATAAATTTGTGAAATCACTCATTTTTGTGTCGGGGGTTTATAAATATGTATAATATATATTTTATAAGGGTAAGTTTAAACCGACCGTAGTAACTAGGACCTACAGTAAAAACAAGTAGACATCAAAATCCTTTTCGAAATTGATCCACAGTTTCGGTACTCTATCAAAAAAATGGGAGCGATGTAGCTTTTTCCAATCAACCTCTGAAAATCTATCTTTGTGTTTGTATTCATTTTGATTTTGACTATATATTTTGGTTTTAAATGTGAACTTGTAAAAACAAAAAATGTATAGGATAGAAATGGTATAGGAGAGAAAGAGGAAACATTTTATGATAGTATTTATGATAATTGTTAATTTTCAGAGCAGGTGAAAATAGTAAGCAGTATTATGTGTTTTATTTTTATTACGTGATTTTTATCCACTCAAATTCAATTCAAATCAATTAATCATTGGATATATAACACAATTTTCGGCCAGTCATGGTGCAGGACCACAGGGGTTCGTGATAATTCGTAATATTTTTATGACTTTCTTTGGTAAATATATTAATAATATATATATGTACACCAATTAATTATGAATGGCTATGAAGTTTTATTGAATCCTAAAAAATAATTTTAAGAAAATAACCTGTTGTTACATTTCATAATATATGCTTATATAAAGTCTCAGTTATAAAAAATCAAATAATATATTCTTTTTTGAAATACCAAAACAACTTGGAGTGCTAATGCTCTTCGAACCTAGAGCCTACTAAGCAAAAATAAAATTTAAATTCCGTAGTATTTGAGGCCTGTCGTGGCGCAGGGACTCAAGCATGTGAATGAAAACGGTATAGATTGTGGGGTCGATCTCGACTCGAGGAAATGAAGTATATTTACACTTTGAACATTTATTGGTTTCCTTTCTTCGCTCTGAAAACAAGGCAAAGCCCCTCTACTAACCTGCCATGTGCGATATACAGAGTAAAGCTGACAAAAAATCATATTTGAGTTAAATACCACATATATTTAATCAGTGTTTAATTAGCTTGAAAGTCACATCGGGTCGTGCTTCTGAACGCCCGCCGGCTATACGACGTCCTCTGCCCTTACTTTCAGTATATAAATAGGACGTGGTAATTTATTTAAGTATTTTTATGGCGACAAGTGACCCACATTGGCCCTTATGTTGATGTTAAGTGAAGATTTTTAAGGTGTATATTTTTTTATTATAATATGTTATCAAATATATTTTGAATAATTGCATTGCATTGTAAAATTGAAAACTGCATTGATACAATATTATACTTCTTTTTTCATTAATGTATAAATATCGATAAGTTGTGGGTTCTATCCCTGCACGAATTAATGAAATATTTTACATTTTCGATTTAGATATATTATATATATATATATATATATATATATATATATATATATATATATATATATATATATATATATATATATATATATATATATATATATATATATATATAACCTAACCTGCCATATGCGATATACAGAGTGAAGCTGACAATTTATTGAAAATTATTGTTGTATTATATTAAATCTCTTAAGATAGGATATAATTAATAAACATTGCGATTAAATTCGTTATTATTTCTTTAAATCCATGAAAGAGATACACAGTATATATCTACAGTCACATTTTATCGTCCAAACAGCGGTTTTTAAATAGAATTAAAGAATAAATTGCAATACGAGATATTCTTTGTAACATTTTTCCTGTAATTTCAGAAAGACGTAAATTAGAAATGCCAATACTATTGGCTAAAAACATATTAAAAGATCAAACAATTTAGGCAAATCGTTACTTCTGTGTATTTTGTATCGTTTTCCCAAAAAATATGGAGTAACGTGAAACTTAATTTGGCATATATTTACCACCATTATACCGACCGGCCGCAAGCGTAACACGTAATAAATTCATTGATAGGTAAACTTCAAAGCTTTAATTACAAAATAAGGTAAAACCGTACATTTTGTTTATAACTCATCGTACATAATATAACAATTTTTTAAACATAATTTAATTGATATACGTTATAATGCAACACAGTTACAATGCAACGCACCGCATTACATAAAGCATCTGTACAGTAGCATCGTGTCTTGCGATGATCGTGGGTTTGATTTCCTCTCAGGAGAACGAAATAATCTCATTTTATAGAAACTTTGGTAGGGAAACAAAACGTTTTCAAATATACTTTGGTAGGAAAAAAAACTGGATGTAGAGTAAAAAATGTAGTGTTTAATACTAAGTGCCATCTACTTTCCCTACTATGCGGAAATAAGTAAACAAACTTTACAAAATTACAAAAATCCCGACCCAAAAATCCCCTAATTTATCTTGCTAAAGTCCTTGTAGCTTTTTAATTAATAATTAAATTTTCATAGAATATAGCTAAGACAAACAATGAACAAGGCTTTATTAAAAACAAGCATTTATATCGGTTCATTAATTCAGGAATTACGGTACATCAGACAGACACAGACAGAGAAGACAAACTAAATGAACACATTTTTTGTGTCGATCGTTAAAACGCATTAAACTACTCTTAAACAACATCCAAGTAAAAACGCTATATTGTCCAAGCAAATATTCTTATTATAATCTATATTGTAATAAAAATGAAAAAAATACTGGCTTTCGGTTACGATCATGCGGAATAAATCAGCGATATATTACAAAAAACTAAGCTTTTGAGGCCATAGTGGCGCAGGAGCCGGAAATTGTGATTGTAAGCGACGGTTGTAGATTTTCGATTCTATACGCAGAAATAAAATATTTAATGTTTTGATTTTCTCTGTTTGGTAAGTAGGCAAAGCGGTGGTTGGTTCTGCCACTTAACAAGCAATGTCTCACGAAATCGGCGGAAGATTTTTTAACAAACGGAGTGTTATAACACTATGTCTCCTCTGTCTACCTATATACGGAATTCATTTTGAAAGTAAAAATAACAATAAAATTTAGGCACATTTTGTGTTTTCAGATAAAGAAATATACACTTAGTATTGACTGAATTTAAAATACTGTGAGCATTAATCAAAAATTTTGTCACACAGCTTTAAGAAAATCGTTATATGACCAAATATATCTTGTGCAAGTGTACGAAAGGAAAGGATAATCTGGCGATGAAGTGAAGGTGCCTTCCAGTAGAGAAAGCTTTATCGGCTCAAGCGATAGGTTGTACCTAAGGTAAGATGGAACGTTTACGAACTAAGCTTTGTTTATAGAAAATATTTTTAGAATATACGTTATTTATTTAAGAGATCTATCTGTAAGTATCTGTAGTTGTGTGTAAAATGATATTGATATTTTTGTGACTTGACTGTGCTATTTCAAATCATGGCTAACTTTGCTATACTTATTCAGTATATAGTCTTTACCAAATAGGATTTTTTTTTTCATTATGTCTATTCCAAGTTATATAACTGAAAAAAATAATTTAACAAGAAAAGGACTACAAATATGCATATGTTACCTTGCAAAAATATTCAACTTTATCTAACTATACGACATGTTACATAATATAAAATAAAAATGTTTTCCATCGACAAATGCTCTGCTCATACGTCTCGTTAACTTAAGTTAATATATTGAAAAAAATATTGGTTCTAGTTTTCTCATAGAAATAAGTGGATTATATCAAGAAATAAGTGGGTATAAATATAGCATTCCTTGATCGACTTTTCAATTTTACATAATTTGTAGTGTAATACATATTAAAATTTAAAATATCAACAGTGTAGTGCACGCAAAACATTTAATATTTAAAAAAAATTGCATAAATTACGAGGCAAAGTGCGGCATAAGCTCCGCTACTTAAAATGCAAGTCCTTCGCAATTCGTAAAAGTATTGATGACAGTTGCTTAACACTGGGTTCTCTAGTTTTCTCTGCCTACCCTCTTTTGTGCGAGATATATAGTAAAGCTATAAAAAAACTCATAAATTAAACATACACTCTAAAGCACAATTTTTATATGTATAAAGATATGTCAACTGTAATAATATATATCACATATTTTAATCATCAAATCATTAGTTAATTGTTGAATAGTAGTATTATTAAAAGGGGCTTTTGACACGCTTTGATATGATCAGTGTTCAATTACATTATATGAAATAGGTGCCATAATATATTTTTTTATAATAAGTTACTTATAGGTAATGTTTTAAACATGTTTAACCTACTTAAAGTCTTGAGACATGCCCACTGCACTGCCGTGCCACGAGGCCCTGGAGTGCAGTGTGCGACTATAAACGCGATAGATTGAGGGCTTGACTCCCACCTTGTGATCTTATTGGGAATGTCTACCCTCTACCCACCCAGTCTGGTGCCGGGTACAGTGTGATGATGACGATGAGCTGACTAAAATTGTCTACTTTACATTAATATTTAACTTCATCTAGAGTTCCGGCTAATGAAAATCGTACTCACAACCGCCACAATTACAGTCACACTGTGCCAATGTACCTTGACTTTACGTCAAATGACTATATCACTTATGTAAATAACATTAAGTAAAACCTTTGGATTATACATTACACTTAAAAATAGCTAGATACTAATATAGTTGTATCAGATCTTATGAATAGACAGCCAATATCAAGTTCTTCAGATGTTTGCGCGGTGTTTTATTAGGTTTTCGCAATACAGAAGCATTTTTTTTATATTAAATAGAGAAAGTAAGGTTTATAAACCAAAAAATATACGATAATTTAATTTGTATTATAGTATAATGCTGTATCCTATCTATACATAGCAGTGAAGAAAGATGAAATTTGAGTCTTGAGGTAAGTTTCTCCGTCCCACACTTTCTACGACCACTTCATTACAATACCTTGAATTGCTACCAGAGAGAGGAAATGAAAAGAATTAAAATCGAACGCTGTGCCATGATAGTTTCAATTTGTTTTTTGTATTTTTCAATTCAATTTGTTTTTTGTATTTGGATTTATTATTAATTAATATTGAGATATTTAATTCTTTTGAATACTAGTTTTTATACTAATTTATATAACCACAAAGTTCCACTGGCACTTTCCAAATTGTATACACATATTTTTTCTAACAGAAATGTAAACAGTACCTCGTACGAGCATCAATGAAAACCTGTAGATTCTAAGAACTACTCAACTACTTTTATTACATTTGCAGCTTTTGTGTTGTTAAAGTGGAGTACTATACCTTTGAAGTACTAAGCTATACGTTCTTAAAATATATTAAAAGACATAGCTAAAAAAATATAACATATACTGTTGTAATTATCTTTATTAGTATTAATCACCTTCACGCTGTATCCCGCACATGGCAGGGTAGGCACCAACAAAATTCATCACATCACATGGGTATTTTATTTACCTATCATACATATGCTTTCACAAAAGATGTACACGACAGTGGCATCATAAACAGTAGATTAATTGTATGTATAAAAAATGTATGTACGTATGTACATAATATAAACTTATTTTAATCCTCTTTTAAATTATTAAAAATACTGAGTTCGAAATTAATAATTAGAAAATAGTAAATGACTAACATCGCTCACCAACACTCGTTTCGTTTGCTGTGATTATTAAATAAATATGAAACTCTTTGAAGGATAACAATATATTTATTTTTATGCTAAGAAAGCCATCGCCAACCATTCCGCAGGGGTACAAGTGTACAACTGACACGCAATGTTTGTAGATTCAATTTTCAATCAGAGGAATGAAACATTTAATATTTTCATTTACTTGCTCTGATAGGTAAAAAGTACGGTACTGAATATTTTGCCACTCAGCACGTAATGCCTTAAATATTTGAGAAAAAAGCTTTAATGTCAACGGCATGTTTTATCATTAGGTTCACAGGTTCCCTCTGCCTACATAATACGCACGGGATGCAGCGTACTCTAATATTATTATGTTCCTTCGACAGATGATTCCGATTTTTATTTCACATGCACATGCTAAACACCAATTGTTAAAACAGTTTTGGTTCTACATCAAGTACTGTCTGAACTCTTCAAAATCAATTAAAACCTAGACTAGGCAGATAGACTTTAGTGATAAGACACTCTGTTTTATACTTCCGTCGATTTTTTTGTGGCATTGCGAAAATTCATTTAATAGTTTTTATTTAATTAGTAGTTATAGTTTATATTTTATCATAAAATACTTTGTATTATACAATAACGTAAGCTGTCAAAACTCGGAGAATTTACTCCTTTATCAATAACAAATCAATCCTCAATCAGTTCACAATATTTCATCAAAAGCCAATTTGTACTATCAATGTATGAGGTGTCATGATTAATATCAGTACTAATTAATGACGCGCTTGTCGCCCGAATGTTTGTGTGATTTAATTACTGTGACATGTTGACATCTTATGATGAACACTTAGCTTCATACTGTATCCCATATATAGCAAGATAATCAAGGGAAACTTAGTGTTAAGGCACTTCGTGGAGGTTGGAGGGAAGTTGCCCAAATGTAATAGTTAAAACTATATTGAAATAGTGTTAGACGTTTGAAATAAGTACGTCTAAACGCATAGACGAACAGACAAAGATATTAAAAATGACTATTTTGAGTTCTATTATATTAATAAATGTCCTTCTGAAGTTTTTTTTATTATATCTTCCATGTACATCGCATCAAGCGCATAGTATAACATGTTTATGTTATTCTATATACGAACTCTGCTTTATCAGACAACGCTTGAGCGTTTCTATTTAACGAAGATCGTTAACTCTTTAATTACTTAGCCCTGCATCAGAATCAATGGTAATGCACTTTGCGGTTGTTCGTGATTAAATATGTAGGTTTTGCAATTGGGTTGTATGACTACGTTTGTGAGTGTAAATCAATATTTGTTAAATTCTTATTAATTAAATTCCCCTAATGATAATATTTCTATGAATCAATCAATCAAATTAAATTCAACTTGGTGGAGCTCATTAAATAAATTAAATAAGCCATTTCTTATGATGGATTCTTAAAACTTTTCGAGTAAACGCCTATAAATTTTAACGTAATGGAAAGTTTAAATTTCATAGTTATTAATAGCGGATTTTTCGTGGACGTAGTGTTCCCGAACAACACAACAATACTTACTGATAATAATAGGATGTTTCGAAATAGATAATGGTCATTTGAGTTTTATTTTGAATGATGAAATATAAACCCAGATTTTAGCAAAATAGAAATGTTATTATGGTTTATGTTACTCTATTATTTACTCTCTTTACTTTCGATTAACATAATACCTCTAGATATTGCTTATATAGACTTTAACGCCATTTCTTGAAATAAAAGTTGTTAGCTTGTCGTTTTTTTTATTTCAGCATTACGCTGTATGCCACACATGACAGGGTAGGCAGAGGGAACTTAAGAACCTAGTGTTAAAACACTCTGTTACCATTAAGACTTCGTTGTACGTCGAATTTGAGGCATTGTGTGTTGAGTGACCGAAATCAATGCCATGCCTCGTCTTGTTACCAGAGGGAAGAAATTATTATATTATATAGAAAAGTTCTTCCATTTAGTATTAAATGTATAGCTATGTAGAAAAATATGTTTTTATATTAAAATACATATTTATTCAACAAATAAATCTTTAAGGTTTTTTGATATTTTATTGTAATCAAATTCTCAAATTTTTTTCTTGGTTTTCTTTAAAAATATTACTCCTATCAATATTGATTCTGAGATCACGTAACATGTCAACTAGATACTTAAAAAGTTAGTGCATATTGAAATTCAATGAAATAGTTTGTATCGAACATCAAATATTATCTAATATCAAGAATTTTCGTCTCCCAAACTTTACCAAAATGCCAAAACGTTATAGAACAAATATTTTTACTTATGTGACAATCATAAATTATTTTCTTCTTTTAATTTAAATGGGATACCCATTTAAATTAAAATGAAATCTATTTAAATAACTTGATATTCTTTATATAGGGTCCTGTGCCTAAAAAGTATGTGCCTAAATAGGAAGAAAAAACTTTTATACTATAATTTTATTGTCTGTCACAGAGTTACACTCACACATATACACAAATAAACAAAGAAACATCCTTTCACCTATGGGGTGATAGTATATTAACTAAACAAATAATATAAATGAAAATTCTCTATATACCAAAATATAGTTATAGGTCGATATTACATAAAAAATGTTTTAAGCTTATGAAATTCGCAAATTGGTTGTAATAAATTCTTATGTGACCTCAACGTTCAAACGCTGGCATACCAGATATTTTACGTACTCATATATATATACCGCAATATTTATTAAGTGAATTCCAATAATTTATAAGTATCTGAACGTTTAATTTAGTAGCATTCAATAGTTCGGTAACATTTTATGACAACTTAGTGATGATGCATGTATTAATAATGTGTATTTTCAAGTATTAAGCATATTTAGGTATTTCAGTAAATTTATTTTCGAAGAAAAAACGTTATGAAGGTTACTTTTATACCATAGTGTATCCTAGGCATAGATAATCTAATCAGAAGACACTAAGATTTTACTAATTTGTAAAAGAAAAAAAGTATTTTGATGTCAATTTTTTAAGCTTCACATTGTACCCCGAAGGGTTTGTGGGAAACAAAGTCTCCTCATTAACACTCCGTTCTATCCATTTAACCTGTCAACCTGTCGTATGTAAAGTGGCATGACAGGCCCCCTAAAAGACCTCTAAAATACAAAATAACAAAACAAAAATTTTAAATTCGAATGCAAATATTGGAACATTTCTTTCCTTAAAACTAGTGTAACTTAAATCATCCCCCCCGTAAAAATAACTTTCATCAACTCTACGTAAGGCATTTAATTTTCTTACAAATATAATAGTACAATAGCTGCTTTATGTAAGCATAAACAACTTACGAAAACGGAGCCCACTCAAGATTCTTGTCGTGCCTCATTTCCTCAAGAAACTGAATATACTTATACCGGTTTTCTAGTGGCAATTTTAAGTATTTTCATGCAAATCAACACTTAATGTATTCTATAGCTATTATTGAGACAAATTCCAATTTTAGGTTAAATCCTAAAATTAGTCGAAATTGAAAGCTGACTTCGTATTTTTCGTAATTTTGTAACCACTAAATTTTAACTTAGTGCAGTGTAGTGTCTGATATCTAATTCCCTTGTAGATATTGATTGTATTTGTTTATCAATTCAAATTGCCTGTTAATTATTAACGGCTGCCTGTAATGCCTAATATTTAATTATTAATACGTGCTGTGGACAAGTAAGACAAGTCACAGCATTGGGATCCACCTCGCAACACTAATGCGTCGGAGCATTATAATATGTTATCAAATATATTTTGAATAATTGCATTGCATTGTAAAATTGAAAACTGCATTGATACAATATTATACTTTTTTTTTCATTAATGTATAAATATCGATAAGTTGTGGGTTCTATCCCTGCACGAATTAATGAAATATTTTCGATTTAGATATTTATAGCAAAGCGCGGCATTGAGTTTCACCAGGTCAACGCGCAATGCCTCAAATTCGGCGGGAAGTGGGGATAGGGACACTCCAAAGAGTGTCTTAACACTAGGGTCCCAGGTTCCCTATGCCTACCCTGCTACGTGCTTGATACAGCGTGAAGCTGAAAAAATGTACATTTACATATTTGTGTGACCGAATTTTTATTATTTCACTTTCAAATTTATTAAAAAGTAGGTATATTTTAATGCGCCTAATTTAAAATGAATTTATTGAAAATTATTGTTGTATTATATTAAAACTCTCAAGATAGGATATAATTAATAAACATTGCGATTAAATTCGTTATTATTTCTTTAAATACATGAAAGAGATACGCAGTATATATCTACAGTCACATTTTATCGTTCAAACAGTGGTTTTTAAACAGAAATTAAAGAATAAATTGCAATACGAGATATTCTTTGTAACATTTTTCCTGTAATTTCAGAAAGACGTAAATTAGAAATGCCAATACTATTGGCTAAAAACATATTAAAAGATCAAACAATTTAGGCAAATCGTTACTTTTGTGTATTTTGTATCGTTTTCCCAAAAATATAAAGTAACGTGAAACTTAATTTGGCATATATTTACCACCATTATACCGGCCGGCCGCAAGCGTAACACGTAATAAATTCATTGATAGGTTTACCTGTCAATGAATTTATTATTATTATTACCTTATTTTGTAATTAAAGCTTTGAAGTTTACTTCAAAGCTTTAATTACAAAATAAGGTAAAACCGTACATTTTGTTTATAACTCATCGTACATAATATAACAATTTTTTAAACATAATTTTATTGATATACGTTACAATGCAACGCAAACAAGCAAATGTACCTACAGTAGTATCGTGTCTTGCGATGGTCGTGGGTTTGATTTCCTCTCAGGAGAACGAAATATTCTCATTTCAATACTTTGGTAGGGAAACAAAACGTTTTCAAATATACTTTGGTAGGAAAAAAAACTGGATGTAGAGTAAAAAATTTAGTGTTTAATACTAAGTTCCATCTGCTTTCCCTACTATGCGGAAATAAGTAAACAAACTTTACAAAATTACAAAAATCCCAACCCAAAAATCCTCTAATTTATCTTGCTAAAGTCCTTGTAGCTTTTTAATTAATAATTAAATTTTCATAGAATATAGCTAAGACAAACAATGAACAAGGCTTTATTAAAAACAAGCATTACTATCGGTTCATTAATTCAGGAGTTACGGTACATCAGACAGATACAGACAGAGAAGACAAACTAAATCAACACATTTTTTATGTCGATCGTTAAAAAGCATTAAACTACTCTTAAACAACATCCAAGTAAAAACGCTATATTGTCCAAGCAAATATTCTTATTATAATCTATATTGTAATAAAAATGAAAAAAATACTGGCTTTCGGTTACGATCATGCGGAATAAATCAGCGATATATTACAAATAACTAAGCTTTTGAGGCCATAGTGGCGCAGGAGCCGGAAATTGTGATTGTAAGCGACGGTTGTAGGTTTTCGATTCTATACGCAGAAATAAAATATTTAATGTTTTGATTTTCTCTGTTTGGTAAGTAGGCAAAGCGCGGTGGTTGGTTCTGCCACTTAACAAGCAATGTCTCACGAAATCGGCGGAAGATTTTTTAACAAGCGGAGTGTTAAAAAATCTTCCGCCGTGGTTTCCTCTGTCTACCTATATACAGAATTCATTGTGAAAGTAAAAAAAATAATAAAATTAAAGCACATTCTGTGTTTTCAGATGAAAAAATATACACTTAGTATTAACTGAATTTAAAATATTGCGAGTATTGGTTAGAAATTTCGTCACACAACTTTAAGAAAATCGTTAAATTATAGACCAAATATATTTTGTGCAAGTGTACGAGAGGAAAGGATAATCTGGTGACGAAGTGAAGATGCCTTCCAGTAGAGTAAGTTTAATCGGCTCAAGCGATAGGTTGTACCTAAGGTAAGACGGAACGTTTACGAACCAAGCTTTATTTATAGAAAAGATTTTTAGAATATACGTTATTTATTTAAGAGATCTATCTGTAAGTATCTGTAGTTGAATGTAAAATGATATTGACATTTTTGTGACTTGACTGTGCTATTTCAAATCATGGCTAACTTTGCTATACTTATTCAGTATATAGTCTTTACCAAATTGGATTTTTTCTTCATTATATCTATTGCAAGTTATATAACTGATAAAAATAACTTAACAAGAAACAGACTACAACTATGCATATGTTACCTTGCAAAAATATTCAACTTTTTTTCATTTTTTTTTTTTATGAAAAAGACGCGGCAAACGAGCGTACGGGTCACCTGATGGTAAGTGATCACCGCCGCCCACGGCTCCGTGTAACACTAAAGGAGCTACAGGAGCGTTGCCGGTCTGTAAGGTGGATGGGCACCGGGGCCCGGCATTACCCAATGCGAAACGCAGTGACCAAGGTCACTACTTAACGCCGGTTTTAAATGCCGGGGATGGTAACAATTTGGTCGAGTCTGCCCATGCGTGTTGTCATTGTTGACAACGTGACTCTTCCACTCGTACGTTAGTCGCCTCTTACGACACCATCAGTACCAGGGTGATCTTATTCTAAGCCGGGATCACATGGCGGAACTATACGATATGTTACATAATATTAAATAAAAACGTTTTCCATCGACCAATGCTCTGCTTATACGTCTCGAAACTATGTAATTATTATATTGAAAAAATACTGGTTTCAGTTTTCTCATACAAATAAGTGGATTATATCGAGAAATAAGTGGGTATATCAAAATAATTAAAGGATGTAAAGCATCTGCATATAGCATTCCTTGATCGACTTTTCAATTTTACACAATTTGTAGTGCAATACATATTAAAATTTACAATATCAACAGTATAATGTACGCAAAATACTTAATATTTAAAAAAAAATGGTGTAAATTACGAGGCAAAGTGCGGCATAAGCTGTGCCACTTAAAATGCAAGTCCTTCAGAATTCGGTGAAAAGTATGACATTGATAAAAGTTTCTTAACACTGGGTTCTCTAGTTTTCTCTGCCTACCCTCTTTTGTGCAACATATATAGTAAAGCTATAAAAAAACTCATAAATTAAATATACCCTCTAAAGCACAGTTTCATATGTATAAAGATATGTCAACTGTAATAATATATATCACATATTTTAATCATCAATTCAATGAATAGTTAATTGTTGAATAGTAGTATTATTAATAGGAGCTATTGACACGCTTTGATATGATAAGTGTTCAATTACATTATATGAAATAGGTGCCATAATATATATTTTTATAATAAGTTACTTATAGGTAATGTTTTAAAAATATTTAACCTATTGAAAGTCTTGAGACATGCCCACTGCACTGCTGTGCCACGAGGCACTGGAGTCCAGTGTGCGGCTGTAAACGCGATAGATTGAGGGCTTGACTCCCACCTTCTGATCTTAATGGGAGTGTTTGCCCTCTACCCACCCAGTCTGGTGCCGGGTATAGTGTGATGATGACGATGAGCTGACAAAAATTGTCTACTTTAATTAATATTTAGCTTCCTCTAGAATTCCAGCTAATGAAAATCGAAGTCACAACCGCCGCAATTACAGTCACACTGTGCCAATGTGCCTTGACTTTATGTCAAATGACTATATCACTTATGTAAATAACATTAAGTAAAACTTTGGATTATACATTACACTTAAAACTAGCTAGATACTAAGATAGTTGTATCAGATCTAATGAATAGAGAGCCAATATCAAGTTCTTCAGAGGTTTGAGCGGAGTTTTATTAGGTTTTCGCAATATAGAAGCATTTTTTTTATATTAAATAGAGAAAGTAAGGTTTATTAACCAAAAAATATACGATAATTTAATATGCATTATAGTATAATGCTGTGTCCTATCTATACATAGCAGTGAAGAAAGATGAAATTTGAAAGTCTTGAGGTAAGTTTCTCCGTCTCACACTTTTTACGACCACTTCAATACAATACCTTGAATTGCTACCAGAGAGAGGAAATGAAAAGAATTAAAATTGAACGCTGTGCCATGATAATTTCAATGTTAATATATTTGGATTTATTATTAATTAATATTGAGATATTTAATTCTTTTGAATATTAGTTTTTATACTAATTTATATAACCACAAAGTTCCACTGGCACTTTCCAAATTGTATACACATGTTTTTTGTACAGAAATGTAAACAGTACCTCGTACGAGCATCAATGAAAACCTGTAGATTCTAAGAACTACTCAACCATTTTTATTACATTTGCAGCTTTTGTTTTGTTAAAGTGGAGTACTATACCTTTGAAGTACTAAGCTATACGTTCTTAAAATATATTAGAAGACATAGCTAAAAAAATATAACATATACTGTTGTAATTATCTTTATTAGTATTAATCACCTTCACGCTGTATCCCGCACATGGCAGGGTAGGCACCAACAAAATTCATCACATCAAATGGGTATTTTATTTACCTATCACACATGCTTTCACAAAAGATGTACATGATAATGACATCAGAAACAGTGGATAAATTGTATGTATAAAAAATGTATATACGTATGTACATAATATAAACCTATTTTAATTCTCTTTAAAATTATTAAAAATACTGAGTTCGAAATTAATAATTAGAAAATAGTAAATGACTAACATCGCTCACCAACACTCGTTTCGTTTGCTGTAATTATTTAAAAAATATGAAACTCTTTGAAGGACAACAATATATTTATTTTTATGCTAAGAAAGCCATCGCCAACCATTCCGCAGGGGTACAAGTGTACAACTGAAACGCAATGTTTGTAGATTCAATTTTCAATCAGAGGAATGAAACATTTAATATTTTCATTTACTTGCTCTGATAGGTAAAAAGTACGGCACTGAATATTTTGCCACTCAGCACGTAATGCCTTAAATATTTGAGAAAAAAGCTTTAATGTCAACGGCATGTTTTATCATTAGGTTCACAGGTTCCCTCTGCCTACATAATACGCACGGGATGCAGCGTGCTCTAATATTATTATGTTCCTTCGACAGATGATTCCGATTTTTATATCCACATGCACATGCTAAACACCAATTGTTAAGATAGTTTTGGTCCTACATCAAGTACTGTGTGAACTCTTCAAAATCAATTAAAGCCGAGGCTAGGCAGATAGAATTTAGTTATAAGACACTCTGTTTCATACTTCCGCCGATTTTTTTGTGGCATTGCGAAAAATTATTAAATACTAAATGTAAACTATAACTACTAATTAAATAAAAAAAAATAATTAGCAGTTATACTTTATATTTTGTCATTTTTATCAGTTATAAAATACTTTGTATTATACAATAAAGTAAGCTGTTGAAACTCGGAGAATTTACTCCTTTATCAATAACAAATCAATCCTCAATCAGTTCACAATATTTCATCAAAAGCCAATTTGTACTATCAATGTATGAGGTGTCATGATTAATCGCAGTACTAATTAATGACGCGCTTGTCGCCCAAATGTTTGTGTGATTTAATTACTGTGACATGTTGACATCTTGTAATGAACAGTTAGCTTCATACTGTATCCCACATATAGCAAGATAATCAAGGGTTAAATCAAACTTAGTGTTAAGGCACTTCGTGGAGGTTGGAGGGAAGTTGCTCGAATATAATAGTTAAAACTGTATTTAAATATGGTTCGATGTTTGAAATAAGTACGTCCAAATGCAAAGACAAACAGACAAAGATATTAAAAATGACTATTTTGAGTTCTAGTAAATTAATAAATGTCCTTCTAAAGTTTTTTTTTATTATATCTTCCATGTACATCGCATCAAACGCATAGTATAACAAGTTTATGTTATTCTAAATACGAACTCTACTTTATCAGACAACGCTTGAGCGTTTCTATTTAACGAAGATCGTTAACTCTTTAATTACTTAGCCCTGCATCAGTATCAATGGTAATGCACTTTGCGGTTGTTCGTGATTAAATA
>DWMZ01000108.1:0-36934 GCA_018249855.1 Eueides tales michaeli
GTTATTACCAAATTAACGACTTTATAAATGATAACACGCCTTGGGAATAAAATGCTCGCTCCAGGCTAGTTCAAATGTATCATTGTCAATAATAATAACATGATGTAAAAATTTTGGTTAAAAAAAAAGAGACATGTCCCGCTGAGTTTCTTTCGCCGGTTCTTCTCAGGTCTGAGGCAGTAACTATAGTGAACTGGTGGTAATTTTTTTGACGTTCAAAAAACGAAGCTTGTAACTTCTTATTTTGAATAAAAATATTTGAATTTGAATTTGAATTTATGTAGACAGGTCCATGATATTAACTTAATGTCTCAATAGCCAAATGAAAAAATTATAATATGTGAGAGAGGACAGACAAGAGATACATTCAGTTAAAACTAGGCTTATAAATAATAATTAATAGTTTAGAATCGCACGTATCCCGCACATGGCAAGGTAGTCAGAGGGAACTTGGTAACCTAGTGTTAAGACACTCCGTTCCACTTACGTTCACCACTTTCCGCCGAATTTTAAGGCATTTCGTGTTGAGTGGCGGAACTCAACGCCGTGCTTTGCCTTATTACCAGAGCCAAGAAACGAAACATTAATTATTTAAATTGAAAATATTAAATATTTCATTTCCTAGACTGGGGATCGAACCCACAACCTGTCGGTTACACTATTGTGCCGCTGCGCCACGATAGGCCACGTTACGATAGCGTTGGACGATATCAAAACAGGTATGTTATAAGTTTGACTTGTCTGTGTGTTTGACTGTGAAACCGTAGCCCCTGAATAAAAAAAACGATTCGCCTAATTTATCGTGAAGGTCCTTAATTGTGTTTTATGAAAATTGGATCAGCACTTTTAAGGCTACCAGCACTTTGCCTTTGAGACTGTGGTTATTTGGTTGGGATTTTCTTTTTGTTTTTTTTTTATAAATATAATTAACTCCTTATAAGAACCCACGACCGTACGAGTACTATTGTATTATTAAAGTATTACAGTATAAATTAAACTAATTATAAGTTGAAAACGGCGGTCAGTGATGAATGGTTAGCAGTACCAACATTAAATAAATATACGTGGTATCGAGTATCAATCTACGTTAGCGTTGTTTTGTTTACGTTCGTTTGTAGCTGGTGTCTCTGATGGAGATACATTTGCGGTGACTACGGATGGGAGATACATGGATGTTAGTATAGTAGTATAGAAGTAACATGTGTTTTTTTTAGTTGTGAAGTATCTTTGACGACTGTCGTGGCGCAGCGGCACAAGCGTGTGACTGTAACCGACAGGTTCTGGGTTCTTTCCCCAGTCGAGGAAATGAAATATTTAATATTTTTAATTTAAATATTTAATGTTTTATTTCTTTGCTCTGGTAATAAGGCAAAAACGCGGCGTTGAGTTCCGCCACTCAACACGCAATGCCTCAAATTCGGTGGAAAGTGGACAACAGAAGTGGAATGGAGTGTCTTTACATTCCATATCTTATACATTTTCTAAAAAATGATGGTTTTGTATTTTACTTTTACTAGGGGGATAAATAATTTGGCATTTCCTCGCTCTGGTATCTGGTATAACAAAGCAAGACGTTGAGTTACGCCACTCCACTTGTAATGCCTCGAAAATTAGATATATATATATATATATATATATATATATATATATATATATATATATATATATATATATATATATATATATATATATATATATATATATATATATATATATATATATATATATTACCCGCTTAAGTCTAGTCACCCATCCAATCAGTCACTTAATTTTTATACATATTGAAAAATTTAGTTTTCTTTTTACTTATTGATACATAGTGCAACGTTGGTCTCTGCCCAATGTCGACAAGTTGTGTCACAACTTGTCGTGATTGTAAGCGCGACAGGTTGTGAATTCGATTCCTACTCAGGAAAATAAAATATTAAATATATTTGTAGTCCTCGTTCTGGTACCGCGATTTAAAACACAATACATCAATTCGGTGGAAAGAGGAGAGTGAAAGTGTCATTATGGGAACGTGTCCGAATACTATGTTCCCACGTTGAAATACACGACTATTTATTTAATATACTAAATTGTGTACGAGTTCTCTATAATTTTATGTTTGCAGCGCACTTTCTAATGACTCAAAAAACGCAGCTCTCAAATCCTTTTTGTTTTGAGAACAATTTTCATTGACATTTAACTTAATTGGATCACAGTGTGATAATAGTCTATCGTCGATCTTTAAAATTAATATTTCAAAACATACAAATAGTTTTAAACGAAACAGTTTTGACCAGATTAATCGCATGTATAGTTTTCCACATTTTTGGACACCCGACGTTTCGAATAATTTCCAGTAGTCCGTGGTCACGGGTAATTCTGTTTAAATTCTTATTATATAAGTAGTTCCTTAGATGGACGCATTCAGTCAAACAAACTCTTTCAGTATGCAATACAATCAAAGAGATATAGATATTAATTTATATTGAATTCATAATACTAAGAGCGCGGTTGCTTGCTTGTAGTTTATGTACCTCTTGGTGTTTACGATTCATGGATAGTTGTTAGATATCTACTAAGTAAAATAGTCTAAAATTTAAAGCTAAAGTTCTCTATGTGATGATTTTCTTTCTTTTTTTTTCAGCTTCACGCTGTATTCCGTATATGGCAGGACAGATCTTAGGAGCTTAGTGTTAAGACACTCTGTTCCACTTCCGTTCCCCTTTTTCTCACAAATAACGGCTTTGAATTACAATTTTATTTGGAAAAGGTCAATAAGAACGAACTTATAAGGCCCCTTATGGTAAGTGGTATGCCGTGGACCCCGTTTGTGAACGCCCGCGACTTCGTGTAAGACCAGAGAAGCTACACGTTCATTGTCGCCCTTTAAGGCAAAGATAGACGTTCGTTTTGAAGGAACGCACAATAGTGGAGTGCCACGTATACAGAAGGTAAAAACAATACCTACTAGAAAAGCTTATTAAGTTCAAGAATATTTAAAGATTAAAAATATATGGAATTAATGTCTAATTAATTTATGGTAGGATAACTACCAGCTTTTATAAAATTTTAATTGTACAAATGATATGACAGCTTTATGTTTATTCGACGATTCAAAGATCTGTTGGAATAGACTAATGTATCAAGCTATTTACAAATGTTTAGGTTCCAAAATTAGGCTAAATATTACTCTATAGTAGATCAAGGCCTGGACCAAATGTACCGTCTAGTTTTGCCGATGACCTCCAGTTTCTTTGATACCAACTTTGCCTTGTTTTCTAGATGATCGTTATTCTGGCTGTTATTCGAAACGGGTCCATTATACTGATACGGGGCTGATTTTTATAGTCAGTCACTACCTTGATACGTTACACTGAGCATAGTTGCTACTCGAGGAAATTTTTATTGACATATTTTTGATTTTATAAAAGAAAAGGTGTTTCTTCAAAAAATATTCCATATATGTCTAGTTATTTCCAATAATAAAGAGGTGAGTCTTAGTTCAATTTTATTCTAAAAGAATTCCGCTCCGCCTTGTTTTAGCTTATATTTTCAACAATATTTCTGGGGAACCTGCTTTCTTTACCTTTATTTTGTACACGGGTTGTGGCAGTTTACCGCCGGTATATGCGCTATGAAATTGCAAATAAAGTCCTCCTAACTTATAATATTAAATACATCATTGTTGCGTGTTATCTTTGTGACTTTAAAAGACTAAACATTTTTTAATTACGTACTACAGCTTTTCATCTATTTTTTATCCGATTCACGGTATATCCCACACATTTCATTCAGAATTTGAAAACTAAGTGTTAACACACTCTATTTGAATTAAAACATTTCCGTTTTCCCCTTTCAGGCAAAATTAAAGCATTGCGTGTTGATTGGCGAAATTCAACGCCGCGCTATGCTTTGTTAGCATTGTGAAGAAATAAAAGTATATATAATTTCCTGGAGTGGGGATCGAATTTACAAGCTGTCGCGCTTACAGCCGCACACTCGTGCCCCTGCGTAATGCCATGTTTCTATATCTTCTATAAATAACATGTGCTGATATTGCTATCTATGATATTTTTTCAATTGATCATCCAAGTGCAAATCAGACTCACCTATCGAGGACTATTTACCAACTTTTTTATATTTATAATATAAAAATAAGTTTCGTACTATATCTTTGCCAAATTTCATATATAAAATTTCACGGGAAATCTTTTCACTTAATGGTTTTAATTACGCGGTAAATAAAGTTAACAAACTTCAATTTGAAGGCGTATTCACTCAGTTTGTATGAAACACATTACAAATATATATTTGTGATCATTTTTTACATTAAATACATATAAATTTCTATTCTTTTTTTTTATGTAAAAGACACGGCAAACGAGCGTACGGGTCACCTGATGGTAAGTGATCACCGTCGCCCACGGCTCCGTGTAACACCAGAGGAGCTACAGGAGCGTTGCCGGTCTGTAAGGTGGATGGGCACCGGGGCCCGGCATTACCCAATGCGAAACGCAGTGACCAAGGTCACTACTTAACGCCGGTCTTAAATGCCGGGGGTGGTAATAATCCGGTCGAGTATGCCCATGCGTGTTGCCATTGCTGACAACATGACTCTCCCACGCGTACTTTAGTCGCCTCTTACGACACCATCAGTACCAGGGTGATCCTATTCTAAGCCGGAATCACACGGACCAAAATTCAATATTCTATACTTTTTGAGGCATGTCGTGGCGCGGAGGCACATTTGCGCATCTGTACCCAATTTTCCCAAGTTCCATCTGCCTACTTTGCCATATGTAGGTATTTAAATAGAAAAGTATCTAACTGACATTCATCACAAATATAACCAAAAGGCATACAAGAAATTATATGTTCATTACTAATAATGAACGCATATAATTGCCCTTATTTGAAATTTACACAGGCAGTGCCCGCTCACCACGAGACTAGGCAAACAATTATTTAATTAACGCTATTTAGTAAACGGTGTAATTACATTTGTTTGTAATAATAGCGTGTTTAATACATATACAATATCAAGCGTCAGGCGATCGGTACATGATATGTTAACGTTGTACGGTATTCATAGTTAATTGTGCTTTTTGTTAATTGTTGGTAATGTTTTTGTGAATTTAATTTGGGTGTTGTTTTTTATGCTAATTTTCTAGGGGAAATTAAGTGTTAAAACACTGTGTTTTTGACTTTTCACTCTATTTTTAATTTTCCATTCTAACATTCTTTAGTTTTTTCCGTTTATTTATTTTCAAATGATATATTAAATATATTTGATTCGGATATATTGCGTGATATTATATATTAGTGTTTGAATTTTCTAACTTGAGGCCTCACACGATTGTGCCCCTGCGACAATGTGATGCAACAAAATAAATGCTTAATAACGCTTCCAAATTTAATGTTTTATGTTTTCATGTGTCCTATCGGTAACGAGGAGAAGCGCGGCGTTGAGCTTCACCACTCAACAGGCAATACCTTCACAATTTGTTTGAATGTGAGAACTGGAACGACTGTGTCTTAATGGGAAAGGAGTGTCTTAACACTAAGTTCACAGGTTCAATCTGCATACGCTGAACTGAGCAGGATATAGCATAAAGCTTATGTTATTATTATAAAAATTTAGGTGAAATAGAATTGATTCGATTATTATAAGAAAGCCATCTTACAGCAAGCAGTAATTAGAGTGAAATGTCACAATTTGGCAAAAATATTGCACATAAAAAATAAAAAATATCAAAAATCTGACGCAACCACTCATTTCAATTTGTGTCATGTGTCATCGTCACCCGCGTAATTTCCTTACATCATTAAAATCCCACTTCATATTAAATCATAAGCCTAAATAACACAATCACGTATTAATGCTTCACCCACTCACACTCAGCCACGCTCCGCTACGCGCGTGACAGACAAACACATATATATTACCAAACTTCTTGTACAAAGTGATGTCAAAAATATATGTAAATATATCCGGCGTCATAAATAGAACTGTCAATCAAGAGACCCGCCACCGGGAACAATGGCCCTGGCTGGAGAGTGGAGCGCGCTGTATAAACACTTTCTTCGTGAAAGTTTATAAGTCGTATTAACATGAACTTGGTCTATTCTGTATTATTGTTATCTCCGTGAAAGAGGCTTTGATGTTGATGGGTTATATATTTCTGCTTTTTATGTATTTTTTATTAAAGAGAATTGTTCTGTTTTGATTAAATTTAATTAATATTTCTTTTTAATATAGGGTTGTATGTCATCTGTATTTTAAAAATGTGGTTTATGACAAGAACCTGAATGTCTTTTAGGGAGTTACGTTTATTCGCATTAATGTTTAATAACAAAATATATTTTTTTATCTTTTTCCTGATAGAATAAATAATTATATAATAATATTAATAATAAATACTCTTTATTGTACACCGAGAGATCACTATATACCTCAAAACAAAGAAAAAAAATGTACAAAAGACGGCTTTATTGCTTAAGTAGCTAGCGATCTCTGTCAGGCAACCGTAGGGCAAAATGAATATCAAATATGAACAGGGAGGGTGTATTAAAATAACATATGTGAAATAATATAATAGATACAAATAAAAAAATATGAATAAAAATGATAATTACTATAAAAAATACTTATAATAAAAAAAACATTACGTAATACTATATTCATCATACATAAATACATATAAACGTGTAAGAACTTATATATACACACATATATAGATACATATATTTATATTGCTTGTCAGTCATATTTTTTGTTTGCGAGAACAGTTTATTGGTATTAAGACGAAAAAAATATTTTCGTGTTATTTTATAAGTGTTCACACATTTGTGCGCACGTAGTCCTAGTGGTTATGAGGTCTATACGCGCACAAATCTGTAAGTGTAAACGCGAGAGGTTTTAGGTTTGATATCCACTTGAGAAAATGAAATATTTATTATTTTTATTTTTTCGCTATGGTAGCAAGCCAAAGCGCGACACAAATTCAGGGGAAAGTGGAGAACGGAACGGAATGTCTTAACACTAGGTTTGTAAATGTCGTCTGCAGACCATACTTTATGCGGGGTACAGCGTACATCTAAAAGAAAATTGAAAAACGATCACATGACATCCTCACTAAAAAAGAAATAAAAAGAAATAGTAGTATTTATCTCTAATTACTTAAATAAAGTAATATATCTTACTAATTAATAGATTTTTTTTAAGTATCATATATTTTTCTGATGCAAACTAGATGGTACGCTAATCCGTAGCATCTGTAGCATCTTAGTAGCGTCGCCTCGTTGCGTTCTCACGTCAAAAATGCCCACGCCTAGTAATATATAATATACATTAGTAATTAAGTATAGCTTTGTATATTGTATTCGACTTGCTTTGACGTCTAATGTCTTTAAGGCATATAGTTACAAGTCAGTCAGTCATATTAAATACATTGTTACCAGAATTTACAGAATATAATTTTTTTACATTTTTTTTTACAAGATATAACAGACTCTCTATTTGGATAAATACGTATTGACTTGCTGAACTTAGTAATATTTTCTCTTGTACCCAGAAAGTGTACTGTGTTTGTTGTACTCTGTGTTTGTACCCAGAAAGGGAATTGAACCCACAACCATCGATTACTGTTAGCTATACTATGCCGGTGTGTGTACATAAAATAAAGAGGGACAATAAACATTGTATGTTACAATAACATCTTGGCTTCTAGCCGAGATTAACCTGCTCTCTGCACTGTGATATATCAGCGGTGTGGTTTTTTCAGAGACTAGAGCAGACGGACGGCATTATTAAACCAATTGCTAATACAATACGATTGTACTTCTTATTCAAATAAACCTCAGGTACTATATTTTTTTTATTGTATATTTCGTCTATAGCAGTGTAGATAAAAAGAACCATATTATCAAGATATTAACTACTAACGCAGCGTCTTGTTACCAGAACAAGAAAAATATTATTTTTGATAATTAATTACCCTGAGAATGATCAAACAGATAGCCGTCATGTTTACAGACAGACTCTACACCATTGCGCAATGACGGACATATTTCTATTTTAATATCATTTTAATTGACTTCACATGAAACTACAAGGTATTTCAAGTGAAAACTTTCTACATTAGATTTCAATAAATACGTTTGATATTGTTTTATTGTATTTTAATGTATTTTTCTAAAAAACGATTTAAAGGTTTATATTTACTATTTACTTTTATAATATTTATTGTATTATTGTAATTTTAAATATTAATGGCTCTTGATTGATTGATCCCACAAACGACCTACTCAAGCATTTGATACACTTTAATATGAATATAATTCTCAAAATCATATGTACAATATATCCCATTCAAGCGCTCTCCAAACGTAATTATACATCATACACTCTTTTATAAATATTTTTACTCTCAAGGAAATCTCCGAGATGCAGCATCCGCTACATCTACTTTGCATATGCTTCGGTAAAATAAGCGATAGCAACGTCCTCTCAGGTAACACGCCACGTTTACTTTGTTAACTATTTTGTTTTAGATATCCACGACTAGACTAATAATTTGGTTAATGATCCTTATAAAACTTATTCTTAGAGAGTATCAGTATGGGGAACTTTTACATTTTAAATTGAACCTGAATTAAGAATTGAAATTGGTTACATAACTTATAAATTATTTTAGAAACGTGCCTACTAGTGTTTTAAGACAACTTTCAGTATCTATATATGGGTCCGTAATTCATATTTTAAGATAGACATATGGAACCAAATGTTAAGTATCCCAACGGGAACAGATACACTCTGTTACCGTTAAGATACTTAACATTAACACAACTTTCGTTCCCCACTTTCTATTGAATTTAGGAAGCATTGCGTATTGTGTGATGAAACTCAACGCTCCACATTGTATCGTTACCAGAGTGAGGAAATTAGATACTAAATATTTCATTTTTTCGAGGAGGGATCTAGTTCCCTGTAGCCTGTTTACAGTTGCACTCTTGTGTCTTTGCCTTAGAATAGGTTCTGCTTACTCTACTTACTATTGATTATAAGATAAAATTATGTTACAACTTTATTACAACGCACCTGTAGCTTCTCTGATGTTATACGGGGCGGTGGTCACTCACCATTAGGTGAACCGTACATGAATTTGGCTTTCCATAAAAAAAATAATATAAGTAGTATATCATATCATATCTTCACGTGTGAGCATTAACTCACACGTGAAGACATGATATAGTACGATAAGTTACGCTTTTTCACATTAAAAACATTTCAAATCTTTATTCCATATTACATTTTTGTTAGATGAAATATTTTGTTGAACGAGAAAAATTGAACCAAGTGCTTGAGATTTTTTTCATATTGCCTAGTCCGTTTACCGAGGAAGGCTATATAGGCTAAAATTAATTACGTTTCGATGTAATTCATTGCATCTACACTGGAGTTACCTAGTGTTTTAAGAATGAGCCACGGGTTATGCGAGTACATCAGGAGCGTGAACGAAGCGGTCGAAGATATTTAATTTTTTTTATAATATTGAACTGGCATATCAGTCTAAGTTAATAGAAGCCAGAAAGCCTCATTTATTTTCCTGCGCCGGTTCTGCCCATTTATGAGGAATTCACACTTGTGAAGGGATAATAAATTATTTTATTTTCAAGTAATTTAGCGTTTCAATTCTTTTTTTAGCTTCACGCTATATCTTGCATAGACTGAGCAAATAAAACGTAAAATATTAAATATTTAATTTTCTTTAATATGGATTACACTCACAAAATGCCATGTTTACAGTAGCACGTGCCACGTCATATTTAAAATATAATATTAAATTTTAATTTCGAAGTATTAATAAAGAAAACCTATTGCACAATCACGTACAACATCTCATCTACATAATTCACCTCTTGTCCCATTCATCGCAATATTTGGTTAAGACCATTATAAGATAAATACGTTACCTCTGAAGTACAGCGTTGTCTTGGCAGCGCCGCCTCGTAACGTGCCAAGCTTGGAGCGGGCAGCTTATGTTGGGACCACTACAGTTTATTAAGGCTGTACATTTTGGTTTGATTATGCTTATAAATAGATATAAATACCGTACGATTATAAATGCGTCGGTTGTAGGTTCGATTCTCACTTAGGAGAGTGCTTTATTAATATTTTCTTGCTTTGATGACAAGACATTACAAGATGTTTAATTTCGGCTTTCAACGGACAATGTCTCAAAAATTAGTCACTTTTTGACGCTTTCTAAATCAAAAAAATAAAAAAAACGATGTTTTTTAGATAAAATTTCACATTAATTTCTCCACTCATTTTTTTTCAGTAGTGTCTTACGGACAATAGTGGCTTCTTGGAATTTAGCTATTTAAAAGAGCTTTTAAAAGTCTAATTGCATATATCTTATATTGAATTTATTCAGTCGTAAATTTAAGTTGTCGTTGAATAGAAATATACAGAAGTAAATATAGAGAATTTTTAATAAACATTTCCTTATGAGCACTGAATTGTGAAATCTTTCTAAAGGTACAAACATTAATATTTGAGTTTGGCTGAATAACTTTATAAAATTGACTATTTGAATTGTCTTTTCAGCAATTTTTTTGACCTGCACGCGGCAGTTCCATTAATTAACACGCAATGTTTGGATTCGGGTAGAATGCAATCGTTTAATATTAGATAATATTTACCTACGCAGCCATGCGGGTGAAAAGTTGCTCTGATCATTGACAGAGGAAATATTTGAGGAAAATCAGATTAGCTACAAGCATTCTCTACCAAGATGTTGTAAAGGTTTAATGGGTCGAGATATTTTTTTCAAATTTTAAATTTTGTTTGTTTTCTAATCATAATTAGCAATAGAGATTACGATCCTACAAAAACAAGAAATTAAATTAAAGTAACATATACTGTTAAGAAATTAAAATTTTAATTTAATTTTGAAATCATGCATGTTATTCACATTTAGTAAATATATAAACCAAAGTAGAACATTTTAAATGAAAATTACGGTCTATAGCTCTTCTTAGAAATTGATAAAGATAATTAAGTTAAATCTTCAAGCTATCATGGTGAGGGTACCATGATAGTTTGAAGATTTAACTTAATACCTTACAGCTTATCATTGTTTTACTGCCGCTGAGGTTCCCAGTTATAAATTATGGCAAGTCATGGCATAGCATGACATGGCATGCATGGCAGACATTCCATTCCCTGACAAGTTTTCGCCGATTTAAGGCATTGCTTGCTTATGTTGAGCGATGGAATCCATTGCCGCGCTTTACCACTTTACTAGAACGAAGAAATTAAAATACTAATTATTTAATTTCCTCGAGTGTGGATCGAACCTACAATCTGTCGCGTTTACAATCACATGCCTGTGACTGTAAACTTGTGCCGCTTGAGCTACATGACACTCAAGCAGATCTAGTGTACAGTATTTATTTAATATACTGAGTTGGGTACTAGTTCTCATATAATTATATGTTTGTGTGAAGAAATAAGATGTAAAGATTGATTCATGGTTTTTTTTTTATAACCATCATTAATATATTTTCAAAATTATAAAAATATGTGTTTTTTAAAGATATCGATATATTTTTTAACAAAAATGGCTATACCGTTACGTCACAATGGTCTCCTGTAACTAAGCTTGTAATTCATGAAAATACAGCTTTGTGTATTGTACTCGTTTTAGTCTGTCGTCTTATTAAATGCATATCGCAACAGTACTGTAATAGAATTAATAGAATTCTTCCCCAAATTATTCATATATTTTTCTTTTGTAGGGAACAGATCTATTCGAGACATTGGGAATTGAGTAGCTGAACGACGTTATTTGCGATAGTGCCCTGTGCATATTCAGGAAGAGCTGTCTATTCAAACTTGGCGTAGGAAAAGAATGGACTATATTTATTTTTTTATTTACATATTAAGACATATGTGTAGTCAACCCGACAATGTAAACGAGAGTGCAATAGTTTTTGTTCTAATTACAAGAGCAGAATGAAGAATTGAACTCTGGCCCGCACTCTCCGCCATTACTTTTTCGCCGCGCCAGGTTCCAATTCCACACGCGGCGCCAGGTGCAGTCTCGTTAATAGACCAGTCAGAGTCAAGTCTTGTAACCAGAGAATTGAACTCCCAACCATAGTTTACAGTTGGCTGTACTGTGCCGTACTGCAATAATTGATTATTGTACTTAAAATATCAAATAACAAAGTAAAGACAAACAATAAGCGTTGTATGGTGTAATAACATAGTGGCTTCTAACCGAGATTAACCTGCTCTGTGCAGAGCAATGTGATACGTCGGCAGTGTGGCTTGTCCAGAGACTAGAGCAGACGGACGGAATTATTAAACCAATTGCTAAACTAATACAATTGCTATATTTTTTTTATTTGTACATGCCATCCATGGCAGGGTAGGTTACGTACGGTAGGTAACGAAACTTATTATTAAAACAGTTAGCTGAAACTAAGGTTGAATTCCGCACATGAGAAAATAGGCAGAGAGATATAACTTGGGAACCAAGTGTTAAGATGTGAGGGTGAAATAACATAGCATTTACATTTAATAATGGCGCATTTTAAACATATTACAAACGGTGGTGGAACCCAACGCCGCGCTTTGCCACTTTATTAGTGGGAAGAAATAAAAATATTAATTATTTTATTTCCTCGAGTAGGGTTCTACCCCACAACCTGTTACATTTACAGCCGCCCAGTAGTGTAGGGGTACAAGCGTGCGGCTGTAAAAGAGAGAGATTTTAACTAACATTTATAACAAAAAAAATGTAATTAAAATTAATTCTTGATACATTTTAACTTAAATAAACAATTAAATAACAAATGCTCAAGTATGCGTGTTGTATTCAAGTATTCAAAATATAACGTTTCAAGACGCTCGCTGTTCTAAGACGCTCACAAGATTAGCGTTGAAAACTGCAACTACACTCGTCTCACAGTTCGTGTTAGTTGATAAAGTAAATGATAGTATTTCGATATAAATCTTAACATTCAATTAATTAATTACCGAATTATTTTCATTTTCATATTAAGAGTACAAAATGTGCGCCGTTAACCTCCGCCATTTTACAAAAATTATTTCAAATTCTGGCAGAATGTAGTGATTTTTCATTAAGTATTGTTAACCTACCCTTCTATATGCAAGCCCGCTTATAAACAATTTATACATTTGTTTTACATATATAGTACTGTTTTTGTGCTAATATATATAATGAGATAATCATTATTTTTTAAATATTAATCCACACTTAGGAAAGAAAAACACTTATTTAGAAAACATCCCGCTACGTTCGAATTTTCATACATTTTCTAAATAAATATAATAAGCTACATTAATTTAAAGTTTCATTTAAATTCTTTCAGTAGATTTTGCATAAAAGCGAAACAGACATCTATAATTTATAATATGCGTGGAGCTAAACGAAGATTATACAAAAAAGGAGAGTTGACAAATTAGGTCTATTCTCGTTGATCCTCTAATTTTGAAATGTCAACCGATCTCCTTGTGAACTAGATAATAGAACATACTTAATCTATACTATATATATGCTTATTACTTCACTAGTATTATAAGGCTGATGAGTGTGAGTGATGTTTGTTTGAACACTGTAATCATAGAAACTACCCACCTAATTATTAATTTAAATTATTTTGAAGCTCAAGGAAAGAATTAAATACGAAAGCTTAATATCATCAGATATATTGGGCCGTACCAGATTGAAGACATGATGGCTGTAGGCTCGATCTTTCATTGGAGAACTTAGTTTAGAATGTATAGGTGAAGTTGAGTTTTACCATTCTTTTTGGATATTTTATAAACAAAAAGAAGAGCATATATTTTAAACACGTGATTACTTAACCTACGGTGCGCCACGACGGGCTAGAGAAGTACATTATCAATGAATGATTTTCATTGATAATGTTTTGAAGTAGTATCTGAACTCTGAACCATCACAACCACTCTAACCTCTAACTCACTAAATAAACCCAACAAAAGAATAAAGTTATAATTCACAAATAATCAAATATGTAGGCGTTTTTAAAATCCCTCCTGCAGTGCAATAATTGTACAATACGCGAGTTACAAAGCTACTTCACCAAGTGTAGTAGTTGCTTGACTTACTAATGTATAGTTGCTTTACTACAGTCAATAGCGTATTTATGTTCTGACATTGTGTACGTAGAATAACATATTTTAGTGTGTTACTAGGACCAGAGAAGTTAAAGAAAAAAAAGTTTTTCATTTTCACGCCGTATCCCAGCACATAGGGTACGCAGAAGGGGTAGGCACATCCCATGGTGGATACATCCCAGGGTAGGCAGAAGGAGCTTGTAAACCTAGTGTAAAGATTTTGAATTCCGTTCTCTACATTCTGCGAAACTGAAGACATTGGGTGTTGAGTGGTGGTTACTCAACGCCATGTTTTTTAAGGAAAAAATAATATTAAACATACGGACGCAGGTTAAAGTTCAGTTTTGTCGAAATTGTTGCATATTTTGTTGTATAATAATATATTTTATTTTAATCGTTTTATAAGTATCTGTTTAATTATAATTTAGTAGCCAGAGTGAACCTTGTATTGAAGAACTGTGTTAAGGAAGTGGGGCTACCCACTTTCCTATACTCATTTTCAAGACCATGCTTGTTGAACGATGAAAATTAATGTCGCTTTTTGCCTAGTGAGGAAATTAAAGTAATTCTTTTTACTAGGGGTTATCGAACCCGCATTTGTTTTAGGTAGAGATGCTACGCCAAGATGGCTGTCATCATCCATGCTGTCGTCATCTGCCAATCTAATTTCAGGTCAACTACAATGTCATGTAGCCAATTGGTTCTCCTTACGCGTATGAAAACAATCAAGATTGGTCTACTTTAGACTTCATTCATTTATGTTAAATTAAGTGTTTAATCAATGTAGAATAAATAAGTATACCTGTTAGCTTAACACTAGATATATGAAATCATAAGGGCTTCGCAATCAACATTTGTCATTAAAATATTGTTATTTTAGGTCAAGTTGTATTCCGCACCTACGAGTATAAGCCACTTCGTTTCCCTTTTGCTGCTGTGTTGGGTGGCGGATCTCAGCGTCATGTTTTTGCTTAGTACCAGAACGAAGAAAACAAAATATTAAATACTTAATTCTGCCCCTGAGTGGGAATCAATCCGATAATCGTGGTATTTACAGATACACTGTAGTGCTATTCGTGGAGGTATTGCGAGTTAAGTGATGGCAGAACTCAAATATCAACATGGCGTAGGGTGTAACTACCTGAATGTAATCTACATGGTTCTAGGTTGAATCTCCGTTCAGGAGAATATTATACTAACATTTACTATATATTGTAATATATTATAATATTACTTCTTTGCATTTCGTTTGACAGAAGCGCGAAATACACTGCCTTATTGCTCAACACGCAAACCTTGAATTCGGGTGGAAAGTGTAGAATTATGCGTTTGACAATCATCCTTTGTCTTTCGGAAATTAATACTCTAAGCTGAAAACGAAGCAAAAATAATTGTAACTTGCTAAAAGTGCTTTTAAAGCTAAGATTAGGAATATAGATATGAGGCAGTATAAAATTCTTTCTACAAGACTATTTTGTCTATAATCGATATTCTGGGTATGAAATCTATAGAAAATCCAAAAGGCAAACTTACTGCTTTCATTTAATACAGATTCAATTATTATTTAAACTTCACACTGTATCCCGAACAAATTTGACGCATTGTATGTTGAGTGGTGAAATTCTACGCCGCGCTTTGTCTTATAAAAGGATAATAATTTCGCAAAAAAGGTGATGTTACATTTGATGAAATGTAATTTCCTTTCATAATTTCGCTATTATCATAATTCTGCAAAAAATAAACCATTTTTTGGGAAAATAATATAATAGAGCAATTGTAGTATTATAACAACATTTTAATTTATTTTTATTCGTAACAGTTTCATAATGAAGCTTTTGTCTCGTATTTATTGTGTTCCTTGAAAAACCTATTGTACTTGTAAAAAAAGTCGCAGTTTGACTCAATACTCTAATAACGTTTTAATACAAACAAGGTACAAAAGGAAACGAAACAAAAAACATTTAGAAGTGTCTTTATATTATCAATATTTGTATCTGAATGCGAGTGATAAGTCCGCAAATACTTAGGCAGATATAACGAATTGGAAAAATAAAGGTTTTCATCGAGGGCGGGCGGGGAGGTTGGGGCGGCGGATCGTGACCTATTCATTCAGATTCTCATTTCCCCGCCTAACTGGACTTAGTGGTTGAACTCAACCACTTATTATGTAATGTATGGATAATTGAATGATGTATTGGGAACCTAGTGTCTTAATTGTAGGTTTCCTTTATCTTCCATGCTAGATGTAGGATACAATGTGAAAAATGAAGGTATCCCTAGTTCGGTGAACACCGCGAGTACGACTCATTCAGAGGAATATACGATTGGAATTCGGTAAACATGGGACGTCGCTGGAGTAGCGGCTTTACTTATTGAAACGACTATGTATTTAATACACATATATATTAAGAAATATTAGTTTTTGCTATATTTTGTATTTTGCGCATCTCTATTTGAATTAAATACTGTTTATATGAGAAAGCCTATTTATCGAAGAAGGCTTTTATAGGCTGTATTATATCGTGATAAGACTTATAGATGTGGATATTAGTATATCAATAATAAAACACTAATTTAGAAAAGGTGTAATTTTTTTTTAATTTAAAGGATAACATTTAAAGCAGGACAAACTCGTGCATCTTGGAGTGCGGATTCAAATCCCGCTACGTTCAAATTTTTATACCTTTTCTAAATTAGTATTTTTCTTTCCTAAGTGTGGAACTTTAAATGCTGTAAAAATTCATATTTTACTTTCTGTTTTTTTTTTCACAAAATATAGTTTACAGCGTCTAACGCGGTGTCAGCAACAACAGTACCGGTTGTGCTCGAATTCAATCTGCATTGTGGCGCTAGTTACGACATTCATTTCTCTCACAATTATCTGTTTCGAAGCTGCATTTCTATTTATTTTATTACAAGACTTTATTTGAGATTCATTCTACTAATATTATAATATGATGATTTATGGATGTTTGTTTCACATTCACGCAAAAATTACTTCACGGATTTCTATGAAATTTTACAGTAATACTAATACATCAACATGAAACATAGACTATAGTTTATCTTATTTCACTGTAACAAAACAATAAGCTTAAGCAGGCGAAGCCGCACATCTCTACTGATAAAGTAATGGTAATAATGCCACCGCCACCCCTCTGGTCGGAGTTATATCATTGTTCAATATGCCGACTTTATTGTAAAGATTGTTATATTCGTATGTTTATGATTAAATACTTTTACTAACGTATTTTAGTTGCTGGTTTTAATATGTTTATAATTTAGTTGATGGTTTTTGGGGGACAATGTGGCGCTGGGGCACAAATAAAATGGTGAATCATAGCACATCATAGGTTTCTGAGTGCCCTTTGCCTATCCTGCTCCGGAATACATATCACGCTGAAACACATCGAACCCCCATCGTGTGCTTGTATCGTTGTGCTACTACTGGCCTGGCTATAGCAAAATATATTTTTTTTTATTTTTACTATTTTTAAAGTGTTATTCCACACTTAGGAAAGTATTTTAAAATATATTTTGCTATCGAAGCAGGGCTTAGAACTAAATATCTTTAAGTATTTTTAGAAGAGTTCAAAACATTTAAATTTCATCGTCGCATTCCGCACATGGCAGCGTAGCCAGAGGCAACTTTAGAACCTAGTGTTAAGACACTTCATTCTCTGTTCTCTATTTTCTGTCGAATTTTAGGCTCTGCATATTAAGTGGCGGAGCTCAACGCCGCGCTAGATTTTGTTACCAGAGCGAAGAAATGAAAACAGTCAATATATAGTTGATAATATTTCATTTCCTCCAGTGGGGATCGAACCTACAACCTATCTCGTTTACAGTCACATTGTGATCACTTGTGCTCTGCGTCTGCGACGCGACAGGCCTTAATTTTTTTATCTATATTATTATTATAAATTTACATTTCTACCTAACGCATTTGAGTTAAATGCAAAAGTAAAAATGATAATATTCCATGTACAAGCAAGTGCAACTTGAATAGTTCAAATGAGTTAAAAATGTAGGTGAACAAGAATTGTTGTGATTCCTAAAAGTAAGCCGTCTTACAGCAATATAGCAATAATATAAGTAAAATGTCACAATTTAGTAAACATATTGCACTTAAAAAAATAAAAAAGATGAATATCTGACGCATCCACTCAATTCAATTTGTGTCATGTGTCATCGTCACCCGCGTAATTTCTTTACATCACGCTGTATTCATCCATCATTTGATATTATACCGTAATATTATTTCATATAAGGTTCATTTTCCATTGTAAATGCAAAGCAGGCCGTTGATTAGAAGTATATCTGATATGATGGCGCTTAAAAATTACTTACAAATATGTGTTACCCATTACTTTTTAGGTTTGCTCTTTTTCTTTCTTCTTAATCATTCTTAATCTTTCTTCTTTTACTGCTGAATTTGAGGCAAATGGTGTTCAATGTGAGGGAACTAAAAAAACACAAGGAAAATGAGAATATTTAATATTAAATATTATATATAAAGGAAAAGTCCCTTAGTGTGATTCGAGTGCATAATTGCAGTAAACAAATTCGTGATTACAGTTGCACGTTTCTGCCCCTGTTCCATGACTGGCCTCTAAAGGTTTTAGCTAATAATTTTATTTAGACAGGTATGGAAGATACGATCACGCCTACATACCTACTAAATAAAAACCAGGAAATTTTATTACATGAATAAATAGTATATTGTACATATCCGACTTAATATTAAATCTTAAGCCTAAAATAACTCAATCACATATTAATGCTTCACCCACTCACACTCAGCCACGCTCCGCTACACGCGTGACAGACAAACACACACATACCTAACTTTTTTGCACAAAATGATGCCAAAAATATATGTAAATACATCCGGCGTTATAAATAGAACTGTCAATCAAAAGGTCCGTCATCGGGAACAATGGCGCTGGCGGAAGAGTGGAGCGCGCTGTATAAACACTTTCTTCGCAAAAGTTTATAAGTCGTATTAACATAAACTTGGTCTATTCTGTATTATTGTTATCTCAGTTGAAAGAGGTTTTGATGTTGATGGGACATTAATTTAAGTTTTTTTTATAATTTTTATTATTGAAAATGTTTCCGTTTTGTATAATTTTAATATATTTCTCTTTATGTATTCTATATATTAAAAATATCATTTATGGTAAGTACATAAACGTCTTTTAGGGAGTTAAATTTGACATTTTGATAACAAATTATATTTTTCTATAGTTTTTCCTGATAGTATAAGCAATCATATTTATTACTTGTCAATCATATTTTATGCTAACGAGGTAAGTTTATTTGCTTAAAGATAAAAATAAACATTTCTTTTGTTACTTTATATATGTAATCCATCAGGGCTAGACTTTAATATTTTTATTTTTTTACTACGTACGTACTTTTTACGGTAGCAAGACAAAGCGTGACTCAAATTCAGGGGAAAATGTGGAGCGGAACAGAGTGTCTTAACACTAGGCTCCTAAGTTTCCTCTGCATACCATGCTTTTTACGGGATACAGCTAAAATAACAGAGAAATGTGTATTTTTTTTTTTAATTTATTATCTAACAAATTATTGGGCTTTTTGAAATTCTCATGTATTTTTCTGATGCAAACTAGATGCTACGCTAGTCCGTAGTAGCTGTAGCGTCGTAGCAGCATTGACTCGTAGCGCTTTATACGCCTAGTAAGGCGCCGCCAAGTACACCCGCGAGTATCATGTAGAGGTCATTTTAGGAGAATTTAAAAAGGAAGAAACAATATATTCAAAATTGAACGTAAAGAATTTATTAAAATTCCTCCTGAATATATTTAAAAAACACAAAAACATATTAATTGATAAAGATGTTGAAAAAAGTAAAAATATGGCATTGAAGCTGCGTCCGTTATTAAATTGGTAATTCGATACAATTTTGCCTTATATGCATTCGCTTTGCTGTGCCGTTAAATGTCTTTAAGGCATATCGTACCTTATCTACGACAGACGTAGCGCAGTTACAATACTGTCACATAGTCAATACATTGTCAGTAGAAATATTCTCCTAATTCTTGACTTTTTTTTTAGAAGGCACCGACACTCTATTCAAGACAATACTTATTAAGTAGCTGAACTCATCCACGTTTGTCTTTATACCCCGTGGAAAGTGAACACACAATCATAGTTTTTGCAATGTTTCACAGCACAGCTAACTGCTGTTAGCTGTACTATAATACCCTGCAATAAGTATTTATTATTTATTATGGATAATTCATATTACGCCTAAACTAATAGAAAATCAAATAATAAAATAAAAACACAACAAACATTGCATGTTACAATGGGGCTTCTAACCGAGATTAACCTGCTCTCTGTAGAGCACTGTGATATATCAGCGGTGTGGCTTGTCCATAAACTAGAGCAGACGGACGGAATTATTAAAAAAATTAATAAACTAATACAATTGTATATCTTATTCAAATAAACGTCAGCTGCTATATCTTTTTTAATTTTGTATCCTTCACCTCTTTCGTTCCGTTCTTTTTACTTACCCTATAGCAGGGTAAGTAAAAAGAACTTATTTATATTGCATTTCTCAAAAATTTAAGTTTTTGATCATTTATTTCCCTGAGAGGGAGCCGTCGTGACTGCAGACAAATTCTACGCCATTGTATTTCCGTTATAATGTCATTTTAATTGACTTCACATGAAACTGCAAGGTATTTCGAGTAAAAACTTTGTACAGTAGATTCGAATAAATACGCTTGATTTTGTTTTAAATGGCATTGCTTTGTGTTTTAATGTATTTTTCTAAAGAACGATTTAAAAGTGAAGGACTTTTTCTATAATTTATTGTTTTATTATAATTTTAAATATTAATTGTATCCTACAGATTTGAAGTACAGGAAACAATAGGGTGAAAACTGTTATATTTGAAACGTAATATTGCTGGGTTTCTTCTACACGTATTCTATATTTTTGAAAATTATCTCATTTTTTCAAAATCATTTTTACAAGTTGTTAAACTAGCACGTTTGAAACATCATAACTGAAGAACTGATCTGAAGAAACTGCCACGTTGGCAATAACATATTATATAAATGTGTATTTAATAAAGAGGCCAGTCGTGGCGCAGCGGTACGAGCTTGTGGTTGTAACCAACAGGTTGTGAGTTTGATCCCCAATAGAGGAAATGAAATATTTAATATTTTAATATTTAACGTTTTTATTACTTTTCTCTTATAACAAGGCAAAACGCCGTGTTGCGTATTGAGCGGCGATTTAAGACGCAATTTCGCAAATTTAGGAGGCAAATTCGGCGGAAAGTGGGGAACAGAAGTGGAACGGAATGTCTTAACACTAGGTTCCCTCAGCCTACTCTGCCGTGTGCGGGATACAGCATGAAGCTGAGAAACAAAAAAAAAAAACAATATATTCAAATATATAAATGCTTTTACTTCTGTCGGTTTTACAACATCTAGTAATGGCGAGTCTAAAAATATTCTATGTTTCTATGACATTTTGGTTATTTGTCAACTATTGACTATTGGCTTGAAAAAAAATTTCTTTTCAGCTTAACGCTGTAAGGATACAGTGTATACGTATACATATTTTTTTTTTGATCCGATAGTTCAGTAGGTCAATAGTATGTAGGAACATATGTCAGTAAAAGAATAGGAAACTTGGGATTCTTCTGTTAATGAAGACATTTCCATCCCCTACTTTCTGCTGATCAATTGCGTGATGAGTGGTCAATTTCGCTTTGTATGACGAAATTAAAATATTAAATATTTCATTTCCTCGAGTAGGATTCGAAACTATGACTGTAAACATGGTTTACAGTCAAACCTATAACGTCAAACCTGTAAACCATGTTTACAGTCAAACGTATCTGCCCTTGCGCCACGACAGGCCTCATAAAATATCAAAAAACTTAGAAAACTAAAAAACGGCCAATTCTTAAAATATGTTAAAAGAATCTCAAAAATGCAGTTCTTTCCTTTAAGTGATTCACGTGATATCCGACGCACGTCATTATTCACCTTTGATGCACGTATCTTGTATCAAAGGTGAGGTCACACTCGTCTTGCTGCTTAATAAAATCTGCATCACGTATCGACGCGAAGACGCGACCGGAGGTGAGAACTCGATGTATATAGACTTAGGAACTAATATGTTGTTTGTTTTACATCTTCACGCTGTATCTCACACATAGTACGATAGGCAGAGGGAACATGGGAACCTAGTGTTAAGACACTTCGTTCAAATTCAAATTCAAATATTTTTATTTAAAATAAGAAGTTACAAGCTTCGTTTTTTGAACGTCAAACAATTTACCACCAGTTCACTAAAGTTACTGCCTCAGACCTGAGAAGAACTGGCGAAAGAAACTCAGCGGGACATGTCTTTTTTTTAATCAAAATTTTACATCATATAATTATGTGACAATGATACATTTGAACTAACCTGGAGCGAGCATTTTATTCCCAAGGCATGTTATCATTTATAAAATCGTTAATTACGTTAAGAAATTTCCGTTCTCTTCTTTCAGTACCTATAGTTAAAGGGATTATGCGTTAAGTGGAAGAAAGCAACACCGCGCTTTGTTTCATCATCAAAACGAGGAAAGCTCATAGTCTGTCACGTTTACAGCTGTACGTTTATACACGCCACGTAAGGCGTCTAATAGTTGTTTATAAATATTAGCTTAAGTTACAGTTTTCGTAGAAGCATTTCAGTAATGTGTTCCTGCATTCACTTAGCATACGCGATCTCAGCCGCGGGTGACGACGAGATCACCAGAAGTAAATTTATGTACTTGTAAAAAATATTTATATTAATATTTTTTAAGACATTTCCATGACTATTTTGATAAATATGCAACTAGATATTTATAGGTTCTATATAAATATGGGGTGATTTTTATTATTAAATTATTATTTATTATATTCTCCCTATCTTTCGTACTTAATAGGTAACCTTAAACGAGTAATCCAGAACATGGTAAGACACTGTAACATTCGGTTTTTTACATATTTTATTAATTTTATGAAAACTTTGGTTCAACTTTATGCTTTTTCCCACACAGGCAGATAGAAGGAAGGCTGAAAGAAATCTAGGTTAGTGACCTAGGGTAAAGACAATCGGTTTCCTATTTTCCCCCCAATTTTCGAATCATTCCATATTAAGAGGTACTCGTAACTCAACGCCGCATCTTGTCTACCAGAACAAAGGGAAACCACAGCCACCGCGCTTAGAGTCTCACACCATCACGATGATTTAATACATTTGGTACATTTAAATACAAATAAAATTCACAAAACCATATGCACTAAAAAATCCGAGACCATTCAAACGTTCTCCAAACGTAATTATACATAATACGCTCTTTTATAACGCGCTTTTTACTTTCAAGGAAATAACCGAGATGCAACATCCGATACGTCTACTTTGCATATGCTTCGGTGAAATAAGCGATAGTGTAATTTTCTCAGGTAACATGCTACGTTTACTTTGTTAACTATTTTGTATTAGATATCCACGTACAGACTAATAACTTAGTTAATTATTCTTACGAAACTTGTTTATAGAGAGAATGGGGCTTATTTTAATTTTCAGTCCAACTCGTTCTAAGAATTGAGACAAAGTGTTCTTAGTTATTTTCAAAAGAACGAGGTTATTACTTGCCTACTTATGTTTTATGAAAGTTTTTAGTAACTTTATATGAATCAGTAATACATATTTGTTACCTCTGACGCGTTGTCTTGGCAGCGCCGCCTCGGAGCGTGCCAAGCTTGGCGCGGGCAGCTTATATTGGGACTACTACAGTTTATTACTTAAAAATTATTGAATATAAATAGCGTACGATTGTAAATGCGTTGGTTCGATGTTCGATACTCACTTGGGAGAGTGTTTTATTAATATTTTCTCACTTTGGTAACAAGACATTATACGATGTTCAATTCCCATTCATTCGACACATTCTGAATTATAGAATGAAAAAACGCTGTTTTAGAAAAGATTTCACATATATTTCTCTATTCAATCGTTTCCAGTAGTGGCTTACGGACATTACTGACTTCTTGGAAATTAGATATTACTATTTAGAAGAGCTTTTAAAAGTCTAATTGTATAAATCTTATATTGAATTTATTCAGTCGAAAAATTAAGTCGTCGTTGAGTAGAAACATGCAAAAATAAATATAAAGAAATTTTTAATAAATATTTCCTTATGAGCACTGAAGCGTGAAATCTTTATAAAGATACAAACATTAATATTTGAGTTTGGCTGAATAACTTAATAAAATGCTATAAATGGTTTTTTATTCATTTCGGCGTTGAGTTTCGTCAATTAACAAGCAATGTTTTGAATTCGGATGGAATAATAATATATTAACTTAATTTTGAAATAATATATTTTTTCACATTTTTACATAAAATTAAAACAAAAGTACAACATTATTAATTAAAAAGACTGCCTTTAGTTTGTCCTAAAAAATAACAAACATAATGAGCTGAGATTTCCAGTTATAAATTATTGTAGGTAAGACAGATGACGTTTTAGATCTTGCTCCAGACTTGACGCAGGAAGCTTTTTTAATATACTGAATTGGGTACTTGTTCTTATATAATTATATGTTTGCAGCGCACTTTTTAATGACTCAAAGAACACAAGTATCTAATTCTTTTTATCTAGAGGTTTTCTTTATTAAAATTTTACTTAATAAGATTATAGTGTGATAACAACCTATAGTCTTCCTCGATCTCGAAAAACAATATTTTAAGACATACAAGTAGTGCCTTAGATAGGTACGTTCAATCAAACAAACTCTTTCACAATGCAATATAAGCATAGACATATAGACAAGGAGCACTCTTTTAACAAAAAATCTATTATCCATGGTTTGTTCCACGATGCAGCGCCTACCTATCAATTTATATTGCATTCATAATACTGAGAGCGTGGTTGCGTCCAGTTACTTTGTAGTTTCTTATCTTATCGTAAACACCAAGAGGTACATACCTCTTGGTGTTTACGATTCATGGATTCTTGTTAGATATCTGCTAAGTAAAATAGTCTAAAATTTAAAGCTAACGTCTTATGTAATGATATTCATCATATCATTCGCTGCCGCGACATTAGCTAAGCTTACGCGTTAACTAAGTCGAGCCGCTCAAAATATTGTTAATCGGTGGTAAAAGTTATATATCGGGAGTGAATTCTTTATTATTCTCAATATAAAGTGTATAATATATATTTATATACCATAAACAGTGAATATGATAATTATATCATCGTAATTATAATTTTTTAAGAAATTAAACTATTGACCTTGATAGTCAAGTGAAAGGTGTTTATTTCAAACGCGTAAGCATACATTACTAAAATGTTGTACCGAATACAAATAGTGCATACTAAAATATGGAATGTAAGTTGTGTTCAGATATGTTAAGATGTGAAGACTCAATTAAATGCACGGTCTGCTTGGGATTTTTTCATTGTTCTTGCGTAGGCCTAAAGGACAATGATTTAAAAAAAGATGCTCCCAATGAATAAAGATAAATGGAAATGTCCCGCCTGTAAACTTAATAAGAAAGGCATGATTAATATCAATTCTAAATTAACCACTGCACCTTCTGACTGTGTCACTCTAGAACCCTTTCAACTACAATCGCAATCACTACAAGATAATAGTATAAAATCAAATATTAATTACTTTGATGGTCGTTTCAATAACCTACATGCCGTTTTGGATTCGTTTAAATATTCTGTCACTAAGGTACTTCAGAAACTTTCTGAGACTGTTAACATCTGGTCTTCAAAAATCTCTCATATTGAATCGTCTGTCAATGTCCTTACGAAGCGGATGAATAATTGATGAAGAACTATTTAAATTAGATAATTGTCATACTGAAATATTTTGAAACTTAAAATCAAGGAACTGACAGAAAATTCTATAAGGGGTGACCAATAGGTTCGCCGTTCTAATATTCAAATTAACGGAGTGCCATATAAGAAGGATGAAAACTTGATTCAGGTTGTAAAAACATTGGCATCTAAAAGCAGTTTTCCTATGAATGTTGAAACGGACGTGGATTTTGTAACTAGAGTAGCAATAAAGAATGACATTACAGACAGCAAAGCTCGCCCGATTATTTTTGAAAATGCAAGCGCATTATAATATAAGAAGGATGATTTTCTCTCATCAATACGAAAAATAAAAGGACTATTGTTATCTGACATTGGTTTTACAGGCAAAAACAATCCAATATATGTCAATGATCACCTGTATAATAAGGTTTTATTAAAGAACGCTCGGCTTAGAAGTAAAGAGAAGGGCTGTATGTACTGCTGGGTTAGAAATTGCACTGTTATAGTCCGAAAAACTCACAATTCTCCAGTCATCCATATTACTTCTAATGATTGTTTAAAAAAATCTCATAAGAGCTATACCAATATCGAAACATGATTATATTATTTATATTCCATTGTTAATATATTGTATTTTTCATTTTAAATCGTATATCGAGAATGTACTAAGGGGTCTCTATTTAGGCTATTCCTATTATTATCTTTACCTTTGCGTGGCATTTTTGTTTTTGTTTCTATATTGTAAGTTAAATAAGGATGCGCTAGGTTCATTATAGTAACTGTTGTGGGCAAATTTGTTAAGAATTATTATACCTTTGATATTTAAAACATATTATATTTTCTTATGGCTTCGAGTATATACTATCAAAATGTCAGGGGTCTTCGCACTAAAACTAAGCAATTCTATAGTAATTTACTTAACAATAATTATGATGCAATCTGATTAACCAAGTCAGACGGTATTTTTGATTCACGATATATTGTATACCGTAATGATCGTGATTATACTCGTTTAGGAATTAAGAAAGGTGGCGGTACACTCATTTCTTTATGGCAAGAGGTTGTATCTATTGCTACTCCGAGTTTCAGCTCTCCCCCTAGGTTACACGTCGCTGATAAGCAAGCCTTAATTTGACCTTGGGACACGGTCTGCCTCGTATAAAGTTGTATCTTTTTTGCTGCTCTTTTCCACATAATACCCAACAGTGTGCCTCTGAAGCGATTTGCTTTGAATACGTATCGACGTTTTTAATAATAACCCTAGTGATTGTATTAGGTGATTTCAATATTAGTGAAGCTGTATGATCTATGAACTCAGACGGATCTTTTGTTATTCAAAATGCTTCTGATAATAATGACTTTACAATTATTTGCATTTATGTCATTAACTTGATTGAATCAATATAATTCCATCTTCAATAACAATAACAGGCTATTAGATCTTATTTTATCTAATTCAATGTATTTAGTTGAGAGGACTCACCCGTTGGCTCTACCAGAAGATGGTCATCATCCAGCTCTTCTAATAAATGTTAAAGCTGCAATTGTTTACAATTGCTTGAGAGAACCTCCACGGATAGTTTCGCTTTCATAATGCTGATTACGATGCCATTAATTCAGAGTTAAGCAGAATTGATGGGATCCAACAACTTTCTCTCCACACCATTACTGAAACAGTTGATAAGTTTTATCTTATAATAAAATATATTGTGGGTAAATTTGTATCTACTAAAACTCTATACAATAATAATAAAAAATTTCCTGCTTGGTATTCTAGACGCTTAATAAATCTTGTCAATAAAAAACTAAAAAAGAATTACTGATTATAATTCATTTTCGGATCTACGACGAGAAACCAAGAATCTTGAATTGCAATGCTATGATTTTTTTACTTAAAAAAGCAGAATGCAATATTTGTTACACTCAAAACAATATTTACAAAAACTTGATCCTTCTAAAGGTAGTGGTCCTGATAAATTACATCCTATATTCTTAAAACGATGAAGTTATGGAATTTTCGTACCGTTACATAAATTCTTTTCAAAATCATTAAAGTCGGGTTCATTACGACCCATTTAGAAGGAGAGTATCATTATCCCAGTGCATAAAAGCGGTGATAAGCAAAATCTTAAGAACTATCGTGGAATATCAAAACTCTCTGTTATTTCAAAATTATTTGAAAATTATTTAAAAAAACATTTATGATAATCTGATTCCTCTAATACGCCCCGTACTATGTCCACAGAAACATGGTTTTACAAACAAGCGTCCCACAGAACCTAACCTGTGTGAACTTCCAGATGTAGTTCTCTATGCTATGAATAATGAATATCAGGTAGATATTGTATATACAGATTTTTCAAAGGCATTCGACAAAATTTCACATTCTTTATTAATTGATAAAATAAAACAGATTGGTATAAACGGGATATTTTACGATGGCTGGAATCTTATCTTCGAAATAAAACGCAAGCAGTGGCTGTGAAGGGCTTTATCTCTAGTTTTGTACCTTTTACTTCCGATGTGCCGCAGGGTTTGCACCTTAGACCTCTTCTTTTTAACATTTTTCTTATTGACATTATTATAACTTTTCGATATTCTAATACACTTCTTTACACTGATGATGAAAAACTTTTAAGGTAATAAAATAACATGAAGATTATGCAAAGCTTCAGCTTGATCTAGTCAAATTTATAAATATTGTAAGTCTAATGGTTTATTCATAAATCTCGACAAATGTTGCATAATCAGTTTTTCCAGGAAAAAACTCCCATTTTGTACGATTATGAGATTGGTAATAACCAAATATCGAGAGTCTCCGTTGTTAAAGATCTAGGTGTTTTGCTGGATGCTAGTCTATTGTTCGATAAACATATAGTCAATATTATAGGAAAAGCTTACAAAATGCTCTGGTTCATATTTAGAGAGGGAAATGATTTTAATGATAAACGTACTATATATATATATATATATATATATATATATATATATATATATATATATATATATATATATATATATATATAAGAATGTGTATTCAGAAACTGTATTGGCTTATGGAATGTATTAATGTATTAACTATATGTATTGTAAACGCTGTTTGTTTCCAATTTGATTAAACATAAAATAAATAAATAAAATATTAAGTACCACGGCTTAATTCTAAATTTACAAACGTATAAAAATTTGAACGAAGCAAGATTTGAACCCGCGCCTCTTGGAATCCGTCCTGGACGACATCAGTATCACCCATAACGTTTCTAAGCCCAATTTTGAAATCTAAAACTCCTTGGACGGATTCCAAGAGGCACGGGTTCAATTCCTGCTTCGTTCAAATTTTTATAGGTTTTTAAATTTAGTATTTTTTTTTCCTAAGTGTGGAATAACACTTTAAAAATAGTAAAAATATCACGGCTTAATTACAATTTTTTTTGGAAAAGGACAAGACAAACAAACTTTGGAGTCACCTTATGGTAAGTGATAGGCAGTGGACCCCGTTAGTGATGGTGAGTAACACCAGAGATACAGATTCGTTGTCGTTTTTTAAGTCAAAGATAAACGTGCTGTTTGAAGAAACACGTTGCGTGATGCGTGGGCAGTTATTCCGACAAAACCGCACAATAAATGAGTAACCGTTTACCGAAACTAAAAATATTTAAAAGAAAAATATGCCTAATTAATATAGAACAGGATAGCTACCAGCTTTTATAATCATTTAATTATACAATTGACATGACAGGTTTATGTTTATTTGACGACTAAAAAGTGTGTTGGAACAGACTAATGTTGCTATCTGCTATTCACAGATCTTTAGGTTTCAAAATTGGGCTTAGAAGCGTTAAGGGTCATTATACTGATGTGGGACCTATGTTTAGTAGTTAAGTAGTCAGTTACTCCCTTGATATTGATATTGGGCATAATAATAATCCAAGTGCATTTTTATAACATATTTATTACTTTATAAAAGAAATGGAATTTTTCCAAAAAAATATTCCATATAGTTATTCTCAGTCTTGAAAAGATAAGTATTAGGTCAATTTTATTCTGAAAGAATTCTGCTCCGCCCAGTTTTAGCTTAACCTGCTTTCTTTAACTTTATTTTGTACATAAGTTGTGGCAGTTTAACGCCGGTTTATGCGCGATGAAATTGCGAATAAAGTCCTCCTAACTTTGAATATTAACTATATCATTGCTGTGTTGTAATCTTTGTGACGTATAAAGACTTAAAATATTTAAATTACGTACTACAGCTTTCCAATCTTTTTTTTATCAGCTTCACACTATATTCCGCAGAGGGCAGAGAGAACTTGAGAACCTAGTATAAAGTCACTAAATCCAGTGTAGGAAGCGGAAATTTCAATTAAGAAATTTCCGTTTCCTACTCAATGTCTCCGCCAAAATCGAGACAGTGAGTGGCGAAACTAAACGTCGCGCCTTGCCTTATTATCATAGTGAAGAAATGAAAATATATATATTCTTTGAGTGGGGCCTGAACCTGCAACCTGTTGCGTTTGCAGCCGCACGCTTGTGTTCCTGCTCCATGCCATGCTCCCATATCGAAATAATATGTGTTAATATTGCTAAATATGATATTTATTCAAACAATTATGCAAGTGCGAGTCAGAGACACCTATCGAGGTCTCTTTACTAACTTCAGGATTGTACGTAAACAGGAAGTACAACTTATAAAAGTTGACAAACTTAAGTTAGCATTCTTCGTTTTATGAAATGTTTCCGCTTGTATAAGATGAACCATAACTATATATTTGAAAGAGTTTATGTTAATAAATAAATATAAGTTTAATATTATTTCTTTGCCAAATTTCGTAATTAAAATTTTACCGGAAATCCTTAAAGTTTTTGATTATGCGGCGTATAAAGTTACCAAACTTAAATTTGCCGGTGTATTCACTCAGTTTGTACGAAACCTACTAAAGAACGCATTTAGCGTGTGATTATTTTTTACATTAAACACCTATAATTTTTTACTGCAGTTTTTTTTTCTTATTTACTCAATACAAAGCGTAACGCCGCACTTTTTTTAACTAGGTCTGAGAAAAGAAAGTTCCGTCTTAATGACATGAAATCAAGGAGGCAGAAATCTACGCCACATTAAAATTATCATGATATTGAATATAACCTAATATGCTATAAGCTATAAACAGCTATGTTAATAAGGATTGAACACGCAACTACAGCGTTTACAATCAGCCACTATGCCCTGTTACTGCATCACGAGTACAATGAGGTACTCGTGTGTGTGCGTGGTTCATTTAATTACGCAAAAACCGTTGTGTGCGTGGTTCATTTAATTACGCCAAAACCCATTGTGATGCCTCATGGTAGAAAATCCGAATTCTCTACCATGAGGCATCACAATGGTACTGGGACACGAGTATGCCAAATGAATTGCTTAATATTTTCATTTTTTCGCTTCAGTAACGAGGCAAAGCGCGGCGTTGAGCTTCACTATTCAACACATCATGCCTCTTGATTTTCGAAGAAAATGAGGACTGGAACGGTAAGACAGTGTCTTAATGGTAAAGGAGTGTCTTAGCACTAAGTTACCAGGTTCCCTCTGCATACATTAAACTGTGCGAGAAAAATTGATTGGGTTATTAAAAAAAAACCATCTTAGAACCCTCACATTACTCTCATTGCTGTATGAGAGAAATGTCAAAGTTTGACAAACATATTGCACATAAAATGTAAAAATCTGACGCAACCACTCATTTCAATTTGTGTCATGTGTCATCGTCACTCGCGTAATTTCTTTATATACATCCTTCATTTGATATAACATCCTATAGTTGTTATATATAAGATTGGTTTTCTATTGTAAAAGCAAAGTTTAGAAGTATATCTGATTTGATGTTGGCCCTTAAAAAATACTTACACATATGTGTTGCAAATGAACTTTAAATACAGAAAACGAGAAATCTTGGATTTAGTTAATTTTTTTTTAGTTTCACGGAATATGTTAGTCAGAGGGAAGTTGAGAAACTTTTAAGACATTTTGTTCCCATTAAGACACTTCCGTTCTTCTTTTCCTGCTGAATTTAAGGGAAAGGGTGTTGAGTGTGGGGGAAATCAAGGAATGCAAGATAAACGAGAATATTAAATATTTAATTTCTTTTTTTGGGAATCAAACCCAAACCCACTGGCTTACAGTTCACAAAGTTATGATTACAGTCGTACGTTTCTGCACCTACTCCACGACTAGGTCCGTCCTGAAAGTCTTAGTTAATGGTTTAATGTACCCAATTATTAAAGATTGGAGTTACGGTCAAGCCTACATATTATATTATATCAATAAATAATATGGACTATACGTACCCCCACTTCATATTAAATCGTAAGCTAAAACAACTGAATCACGTATTAACGCTTCACCCACTCACACTCCGTTACACACGTGACAGACAAACACACATATATTACTAAATTTGACTTACAAATTTATGTCAATAATAAGGTATATGTAAATATATCCGGCGTCATAAATAGAACTGTCAGTCAAGAGGCCCGCCATCGGGAACCACGGCTTTGGCTGGAGAGTGGAGCGCGCTGTGTAAACACTTTCTTCGCAAAAGTTTATACGTCGTATTAACATGAACTTCGTCTATTCTGTATTATTGGTATCTGCGTTGAAAGAGGCTTTGATATGTACATTCATATAGTACTGCTTTGATGTAATTTTTATTGAAAACAATTGTTCCGTTTTGTATAACTTTAATATATTTCTTTCATATATAGGTTGGTTCGTATTCTTTGTATAAAAAATGTAATTTATGACAAGTATCTAAACGTTTTGTAGGAAGTTATGTTTATTCACATTAATTTTGATGACAATATATTTTTCTTTCGTTTTCCTGATAGAATAGGCAATCATATATATTACTTGTCAATTACCGTTTTTGTTTGCGAGAACAGCTCATTGGTATTAAGACAAAAACAAATATTCTTGTGTTTCCTTTAAGAGTAAATGAAGTTAATATTTTATTTATTCATTCTAGTAACAAGACACTGCTCGGTGTTAAGTTTCGACACTCAACACACAATGCCTCATTTTCGATGGAAAGTGAAGAACGAAACGGAAGGGCATATGTTTCCTTTGTCTACCCTGTAATGTGCGAGATACTGCGGACATCGCAAAAAAAAAAACAACTACATAATATTCCAACTAACCAAAAAATGTATAGTAATATTTTAAAAACGAATAGAACAATTTTTAGGTACAATACCTTTATTACCAAAGCGAAGAAATTAAACATTAAATATTTAAATTGTAAATATTATACTTAAAATCAAATAAAATCGTAAAGACACCCAAGAAACATTGTATTGTACAATAACAGCGTGGCTTCTTACCGAGATTAACCTGCTCTCTGCACAGCACTATGATATGTCAGCGGTGTGGCTTGTCCAGAGACTAGAGCAGACGAACAAAATTATTAAGCTAACCTAACCAATTGCTAATCCGATACGATTGTATAATACTTCTTATTCAAATCAACGTCAGCTGCTATTTATTTTATTCTTACATCCCATCTTTAGCAGGGTAGGTTATGTACGGTAGGTAACGACACTTATTATTAAGATAGCTGAATGAGAAAAAAGGCAGAGAAAACTTGAGAACCTAGTGATAAGAAACTCCAGGAAAGAAAAATAGTAAATTTGAACTAAGCCATTCGTTCTCATCAAGCTCCGTGGAAATTTTTATACGCTTGTTACAACTTATTTTATGTTGTTAGCATCTCTGTAGGGAGATTTTTACAAATTTCCGCTACCCAAAGACAATTCGTTAGAATTATCGTTTGGCAAGAGAGAATGCTATTTGTTAAATATTTTTACTATTTTTAATAGTGTTATTCCACACTTAGGAAAGAAAAATACTAAATTTAAAAATGTATAAAAATTTGAACTCAGCAGGATTTGAACCCGCGCCTCTTGAAAACTTATTGATGTGCATCAGAAGCGAAGTCGCACTCGCCTTACTGCTAAATAAAATCTGCATCACATATCGAAGCGACGACGCGACCGGAGGCGGGAACACGATGTATATAAACTTAGAAACTAATATGTCGCTTATTTTAAAGTGCTACTCCATACTTTGGATAGAAAAATTCTGATTTTAGAAACGTATAAAAATTTTAACGTAGCGGGATTTAAACCCGCGCCTTTTGTAAACCGTCCAAGCGCGCTTACTAACATTGTTAGCTTTTCCTATTCTATGGGTGAAATCATATTTTAAAAACAGTGAAAAATATTTAACAAATAGCATTTTCTCTTGTCAAATGATAATTCCAACGAATTGGCTTTGGGTAGCGGAAAGTTGTTAAAATCACCATACGGAGATGCTTGATGAGAACGTATGGCTTAGTTAGTCAAATTAAAGTCAAATCACTTGGACGGTTTAGAAACGCTGGTGAAATCGCGCTATTTACTTCAACGTTTTTAAAATTAATATCTTTTAAATTTGTTGTTTGTTTTGTAGCTTCCCTCTGTGTTCTTCACATACTAGAGTACTCCGTTCCCTTTAAGTCATTTCCGTTCTCTTCTTTCAGTTAAATTTAAAGCATTACGTGAGACTTGAAAAAAAAACATGAAATATTTAATTTCTTCGATTGGGAATTAAACTCATAGTCTGTCCACGTTTACAGTTGTATGTTTGTGCCCTTGCGCAACGGAAGGCCCTTAAAAATTAATTTTACATATTAGCTTAAGTTAACAGTTTTCGTAGAAGCATCTTAATAATGTGTTCCTGCATTCACTTACCATATGCGATCTTAGCCGCGGATGACGACGAGATCACTAGGAGTCTGTACTCCTAGTGAGCCTTTTATATACCTATAAAAAATATTTATATTAACATTTTTTAAGATATTTTTAATGGTTTTTTTTGGGAAATATGGTTATACTGGTGACGGTTGCTGGTTCAATTTAAGCGTGGAGGGTAATTGTTACGCTTTAAATTATTATTTTTCTTGGTCTTTTGGTGAAATAATGTATGGCGTTACTTTAAGCTACTTAATACGGGTTTTTTAACCAATAATAAAGAACAAAGTGTCTTAACATTAAGTTTTTCAATGACGCATACATCAGTTATTAAATCTATTAAATCATTTGTACAGCTTTATACAATTTATGAAACAGCTGGATAACCGAAACATTAGGTTAGTTAACTAGTGTAATAGATACATAGTACTCCAGTTTTCGTCCTATTTCAAAATATTATGTGTAAAGAGGAGGAAAACAACGCAGCATTTCGTCTATCAGACGGAGAAAAAAATTATATAACTTTAATACTCACACGTGTACAATAGTATGATAAGTAACGCTTTTACACATTAAAACACATTTCAAATCTATATTCGATAATTTATTTGTGTTAGATAAAATATTGTATTGAACGAGAGAAATTGAAACGAGAGATTGAGATTTTTTATATTGCCACGGACTATCCATTTACAGAGGAAGGCTATATATAGGCTATAATTAATCACGTTCCGATGTAATCCACTGTATCTATACTGGAGTTCCTTTGTGTTTTAGAATGAGCCACGGGTCATACATTAGGAGCGTGGTCGAATTTTTTTTTATATTATTCAATTGGTATATAAGTCTAACCTCAAAAAAAGCTAGTTAAAAAGCCCCGTTTTATTTCCTGTGCCAGTTCTTCTCATTACTGAGGAATTCACTTTTGGGAACGGATGATTAAATGTTTTATATATAAATTATTCAGCGTGTAAAAGCTTCACGCTGTATCCTGCGTCAACAAAGAAAATACAAAATATTGAAAATTTCTCTTTCTCTCTCTTTCCACATCCTGTCATATTTATAGTCGCATACGCCACGTCATGTAAATTATTATTTTTGATGAAATTAATATTTGTATACGAATTTGATCAAAAATAAATTAATATTAATATTTTGTAAAACTAATAAAGAAAATCTATTGCACAGCATCTTTGTAGCTCCCCTGGTGTTACACGGGGGGATCACTCACCATCAGGTGACCCGTACGCTCGTTGTCTATACCATAAAAAAAGTGCATTTTTAAAACATATTTATTACTTATAAAAGAAATGGTATTTTCCCAAAAAAATATTTCATATAGTTATTCTCCGTATTGAAAAGATGAGTCTTAGGCCAATTTTATTCTAAAAGAATTCTGCTCCACGCAGTTTTAGCTTACATTTTCAACAATATTTCTGGGGAACCTGCTTTCTTTACCTTTATTTTCTACAAAGGTTGTGTCAGTTTACCGCCGGTTTATGCGCGATGAAATTGCGAATAAAGTCCTCCTAACTTTGAATATTAACTACATTATTGTTGTGTGTTATCTTTGTGACGTTAAAAATTTTTAGGCTTTGAAATATTTAAATTACGTACTACAGCTTTTAGTCTTTTTATATCAGCTTCACGCTGTATCCCGCAGATGGCAGAGAGAACTTGAGAACCTAGTATAAAGTCACTAAATCCAGTGTAGGAAGCGGAAATTTCAATTAAGAAATCTCGTTTCGTTTCCGTTCCGGATTGAACCTGCAACCTGTCGCGTTTGCAGCCGCACGCTTGTGTTCCTGCGCCATGCCATGGTTCTATATCGAAATAACATGTGTTAATATTGCTAAATATGACATTTACTCAATCAATCATCCAAGTGCGAGTCAGGCTCACCTATCGAGGTATCTTTACTAACTTCAGGATTGTACGTAAACAGTAAGTACATCTTATAAAAGTTGACAAACTTAAGCTAGCATTACTCATTTTATACAATGTTTCCACTTGTATAAGATGAACGATATATATATATATATATATATATATATATATATATATATATATATATATATATATATATATATATATATATATATATAAGAAAAAAAAAAAAAAAA
>DWMZ01000109.1:0-36761 GCA_018249855.1 Eueides tales michaeli
CATTCAGGAAGCTAATTATGTTATATATTTTCTTTAATTGATATTTTGAAAAGAGCAACTGTTGAGTTTCTTGCCGGCTCTTCTCAGCAGACCCGCCTTCCGAGCCGGTGGTAGCTTCCTGTAGGACCGACACTACAGACATTTCTATGTAACTTGACGATTCAAAAGTGCTTGTAATGGCCTAATTGAATAAAGAATATTTTGATTTGATTTGATTTAACTTAACAAGCGTTATAAATATTGAATAAATTGTATTCTCTCCTGCCAACTGACAACTCTAGACCTTTCTTTCCTTGGAATAGCGGAAACTTTTAAAATCTTCCTACAGAGATGCTAACAACATAAATAACTAGTAATCATCGTATAATAATTTTGACGTTACTAGATAAAAACTTATGGCTTAGTCAGAGCGAGTGGACGGTTTTGAAGAGGCGCGGTTTTATATAAATAAAAACGGAAAGTGTATGGTATGGTTCTTTCTTAACCATAAACAAAAGGCGCCAAATTTCAACAAAACTGAATATTAGCATTCGCTTTTGCGAATGTCAATAGCAGACATTTGCATTCGCATTCGCGAACGTTCAATATATGACATACATTCATTTTTAATTACCAATTTGAATAAATTGTTTCTAAAAAAAACGTTATCCTTTAGTTTTTTACTTTACTAATGTTCTTTAATTCTTTCCTTAATTTAATCTAAAGTATTTGTAAGAAATTATAGAGTATTATGTTAAAATATAAAAAAATCGTCTGAACGTAATTTATTTTAAAAAAATACAAAATATTTGATATATTTGTAGAGTAATTCCTAGTACTTAAATACTTGATGAAACAAAAGCACTCAAACAGCTTTATGCCATTTCGCCAGTGTAAAAGCAGACTCACTAAAAACGGAACGCGGGGATACATTGGTTTACTTTTGGTTAAGAATTTGTTATTGTAAGCCATATGGGCGCAGAGCGGCGAAGCGCGGGATTTTTTTCTGTTACAATGAATTTACAGCCACAGTTAAACAATAGGACACATGCTTACGTGGCCGTCCATCTGTGACGTACATAACCTTCGATGCCATTGTCAGGTCACGTTGGACACAGACATTTCTGTTTCTTATCGAATTTTTGAACAAATTAGGTATATTAACAATCATATATTGCCTACAACCTCGTATGCATGAAATTTAATAACTTAGTAATGTTACCCTTATGTGGTCAATAGAAGAAGTATTGCAAGGTCGTTGTGATCGAAGATATTACACCCGTCCCAACTTGGGGAAACCTTACGTACTGGGTATGTGGTATAAACAACAAACAAAAAAAAAGGAATTCAAAAATATACTTACAATATTTTTATTTTTCTAAATTATTGCACTGCAGTTCACTAATTACTCAGCAATTTTTAAGCTGTCATGTACTAATATTATAATTGACAATGAGAGTTTTCTTATTACGCTCTGATGACAAAACTACTGTACCGAATATCATGAAACTTTGTACACATATTCTAAAAAAAACGATTGTAAAGCAATATATAGGTATTATTTATTTAAAAATTCATGTAAAAAAATATCTTGCCAGACATGATTGCTTGCCAAAAATTTTGAAAATACCTATAACATTTTTAAAACTTTCCAATTTTAATCTTATTTTCATATCAAAATCAGGCCTTAAATAAAAATCAATCTGTTTGACTATAGTTTCATCTGTTTTTAATTTCTGTATATTATATAAATATTCATTATTTTCTGGCGGGAGAAGCTGCGTGGATCTTCTAGTTCACAAATATACCCATTACAACGTTGCCGGTCTTCGAGGACACTACAATAGGGATATTTTCCTAAAACAACGAATAATAGCATATTAACAACACAAGAAGAATAATGACGACTTAAATTATTTTACTAACTTCATGTCGCCTTTCTCTTCTGTACATCCTTAAATTTATCCTTCTGTACGTACACCCCTTTACAAAGGTAAGAAAATAAATTATTAAATGTTTGTGTATACTATATAATTGTAGTTATTAAAAACACATTGCAATAAGAAAATATTTTGTTATAAGAACTAAGAGAATTCTTATCAAATTTTAACATTAATTATCGTTTACTAAACGAAGCTTGAAGTGTAATCGAGCTAATGTAAATATTGTTTATAAAATAATCTGTTTTGTAAGCAGAATATAATCCTCACGGCATGGCGAAGTTTAAGTAGGTATTCAATGAATATCGCATTATCGATATTCAGAGAAGTTCAGCCTGCGGTCATTGCGCCTCAACTCGACCGCCTCAAGGAATCCACTTAGTGATGATTCGATATCTAATTATTGTACTCAATACTCGTTCAGTCATATTAAAAAGGACACCATTTTCTACTTTCTCTAAAATATGTTGGAATATCTAAAATATTAAAAATACAGTCATCTACTTTTGGTCTTTATGGTTTCCTTCGTGCGCACGAAATTTTGTATTATTAATATAATTCTCTACTCTCTGCTCTCCGCAATTTTCATAGTTGTTATTTTTAGTCACACAAAGGACAATTAAATTATTTTATATAATTATCTCTAAATATCGAGCCTACAAACATTTCAACTGCGCTATGATGTCACCCCAGATGCCTGTCACTTTTTCAATTAAAAAAATTGCACGAGGCTCTCAGAAGTTTTATGTTACAGTTAACGTAAACTATTACGAATGACGCAGCTTCATATTTTCACAATACATAAATGACTTTACGCATCATGATATACGGTTAAAATTGATTTTATAATAATATAAGGTACATTATAACCAACGTCATGGATTAAATCGACAGTAAACGTGGAGTATTTACTTTACATTTACTCTTTAATTGTACTTAGTCAACTAGTGAAGACTGACAACTCACACGAATTCTCGCCATGACAATGCACGTTTCGAGGTAGAGTGTACACTTTTATTTAATGTATATGCTGTGTATCATATTATATTTTTCATTCTGCTTAAAATCTTATATTATTAATTAAAGTTATGTTCCAAGCAACTCTTAGAAAATTATAAAGTAATTTGTTAAAGAGTACAACTACTCTAATTTTTTTGTATCACCGTTCTATGAACCTTTTCAATTAACCTTAGTTACTTACTTTTTAGTCAACCTAAACTATTGTCTGAAATACACATATATATAATTATATGAAACATAACTATAAAAATTCGTTGTGGACACCACAATGGTTGTTGAAGAACAAGGAAAGGGAAGCGTTCGATATTGTGGAACAAAAGACGCATGCGTCATTCTCTTACCATCCACCTCAAACCATGTATCTATTATATAATCATCTATCTATTAGTATTTTTCGGCTACCTAGAGATAATTAATCTTTGCATAAAGATAAGCCTTGTAAGTTGTAGTAAAAAATTATTGAATGTGTTAGTGTAAGTTAAAACATGTAGAATAATAAAAGAGAAAGAATAGGTATTGTAACGAATATAAATAATATATGTTAAGAAAGATATTACCTAACGTATTTATAAATATTAACTAATATTTTAAGGCAAAATAAGAGATTAACTAAAGGATACGCCGGTCGATAGGGGAGAATTAATATTGCAAGAATCATAACGCTTAAAAAGGCGATAACAAGCATTGCTTAATTTTCCGAAATATTTCTTTGACTATATTATTCTACGTGAATAAGGATTGTCCTACGTTATATTATATTTCAATGTATTTTCTTATTTCAATTAACATCATCATACCCAGGGGGTCCTCTAGCAAAAGTGCTGCCGTATTCGAACTCATTCACACTTAATTCATAAATTGCAAGTTTTTATAACGTTTAGTAATGTAATAATATTATAACTCTTATGTCGCTCACGTGAAAACATAAATTTCAATGCGCTTTTTGAATAATTCAAAGGTTCCTAAATAAATATATGATTTATATTTTTAAAGAGCGCTACAATAGAAGCTTTTATTGGCCGTTTTGTAGTTCAGAAACTGTCACAAAACGTTAAGTCATCATCGCCCTATCGGCTGAGTAAACATTAAAAATTAATTTGAAACTGAGTTCAAAAGTAGGTACATAGGTATATTTTATTGACTACACTAAATTTATTGCCCAAAATCAGTTCAGTTAATTCAACATGTCTCCTGTAAATTAAGCCTTTTATCTTATTTTTCATTATCGATGTAGATGTTTCCTTATTTTACCTTATAGGGAAGACATCTTTTGTAAGGTCAAGAGTAAGTTACTCTCGGTTTTGAGTCACAAGACTTTTCTTGTAGCTTAAAATCAAAATTTGTGAAAGATTTTTTTTCATACTCCGCCTAAAGGTGTTGCAGTGTATTAGTAGCGAAAATCAATATCAAAATGTCTACCTCCTTTCACGTTGTATCCCGCACATGGTAGGTCAGGCACAGGGAACTTGTGTCAAGACACTCCTCTCCGTTCCCTACTTTTGCTGAATTTGAGGCATTGTTTGTTCAGCGGCGGAAATCAACGACGCGCTTTGTATTGTTACTTTTAATAAAAACATTAAATATTTAATTTGAATATAATAAATATTTCCTTTCCTTGAATGGGATCGAACCCACAATCCGTCGTACACGCACACGCAAGTCACACGCTTATATCCCAGTGTCACGACAGGCATCAAGGCCTGTCTACTTGGTAAAGTAGAAATATTTAAAATAGAAAAGACTCTGTTACGACGACACTGTAATGTCTCTGTGGGCTCATCGTTACTTAATAAATTCTTACAAGCATACCTACATATGTATGATTACTTCACCTACATTACACAGTAACATTAAGGCTTGCTATAAAATATATATAAATATTGCAATAACATAGAAAACTGTATATCTGGTTGTCGATGACATACTTTTTTATTTTTCTTTGGATATTTGTTCCAGTAATTTTGTAAGGTACCTGCGGGTATTAAGGCCTAGCAAGGGAAATTTTAAATAATACAAAAATTATCAAACATAATGAACAAGTTTCATTATTTATCAGTTATGTTATTCAATTACTAAAGAATGTGAAGAAAAAGTTGACGGTCGCCTCGAGTTTTTCGTCTGATATTAGGAGTACAACATAAGTACACCATACTAAATAAGCTGTAACAAGCGTTGAAGACAATTAACAGATGTCAATTCTTCGCAGGAACATTCCATAAACCCCCCTTCCATAATTTGTAAACATGAACCCCCCTCTTTAATTATTAAGTCCCTCTTTAATTAGCAGTTAAAAAGAAGTATAATAAGGTCTATAGGAAAAATTGATAGGCCTTGATATCACACCATATGCGGACAGATAACAAAATATATACTTAATAACATTTTGATCTCGACACATCGTTTAATATGATAGGTATGTAGGGACAAGCATACATTTATTAATAAACAGACAACCAATACAGGTATGTATACGTGATATTTATAAATTAACGTACTGGAGCCCATTTTTATTACTCGTGACGCGTGAACTCTCCGTAGAATGTTTTCACCGACACTGGTGCAGGGGGCTAGGAGTGCGCGTGTTTGCCGCTTCACAGCGACTTGTATATGCACAATGCATGTGCGTATGCATACTTTGATCGTCAACAACTGTATTTAGTACAATTTTCGTTACTTAGGCCTTATTAACCGACAGACCTTAATACCCGCGGGTACCTTAGTGCCTAAATGCAGCGGCTCTGCATCAGGATTTGTTAACTATCATAGTATTTATTTTTTTCTTTCATTCTTTTGCAGAGTCGTCTGCCTGTTTACCGAGTATTTAAAATCCACTTAATATTATATAAGAAATGTTTCAGACAATTTTAACATTACGAGGTTTATTGAATGCATATAATTACATATAAAGCGATTATATCAAGCGATATATATGTAAATGGATGCATTAAAATTAAAATTCTAAAGTATATGATCTGTTTTAATAGATGTTCAATAATGTACTTTCGGAGTTGTCAAACCTTTCATTTCGTTTTAATAATGAAATTCACAAAATATTATTGATGAATTTGCAAAACTAAAATTTATTACATGATAGAACTAACAACATAAAAATGTTTTAGTGCACTTTGAAATAAGAATAGGATATGTAGGTAGGTATTGCATGTTGATTATTATTTTATTCTATGTATGGAATCGTGTGAAATTTCAGTTGTGCACGTGATAAAGAAGATTAAATAAAACAGCTACCGTATATAATCAATGACTACACCCATAATTATCCTTTATTTATTGTATGTAGATTTATTACATTTTCAACTATAATTTCCTAATTACCTGTATAATAAATTAATTATTTAGTATCATTTAGTAAAAAGACGCGCTAAAAATATTTATAGAGCCAAAAAAAATTAGTGTGCGATTTGTATATTATTAATAAGGGGCACCAAAAAGGAAAATGCTTAACTTTCATTATACCTACCTTTAAGATAAAAATAAAATTTGTGAAAAAAATAACTAAATTCTAGTGGTTACGAAGTAAAACCTAATTTAATTTTTTTTTGCGTATTAGGCCATTAAATTATATCAGCTAGGTTATATTATCGGGTGCCTATTCTTATCACATAACGTTAAAGTCATTTGAACAAATAAATCTTAATCCTCATTGTGAGGTAAGTCGCAATAACACTGACTCGTAAATTCGTAACCATCACAATGAGAATTAGAAGTACGTTCTATTGTCGCAAATTGGACAGTCCCTCGGCCGTAAAATTATCATGGAGCTATTGACAACGGGCGTTAATAAAAACATGACGACATGTCAAAACTGACCAGATTTAGTAGGCGACAAGTGACGGGCATTATTCGAGGCCCATTGAAATCGGTGTGGGCCTCCTCGACGCCTACGTGGTGGCACAGACATGACGGGAATGTAGTGACAATGTTTGCGCATCGGATTGTTCGAAGATTTAATCGCCGACTCCAAATACTAAGCACGCCCTCCATTCATAAAATCTAAAGCCAAAATTAAAAGGGTTTACAGATAAGTCTAAAAATCAGTAATAAGTGGCTATCTAGGGCGATTCAATTATTAGGTTATTTATATAATACCTTTGTATACGTGATACAAAAATTTGAAAAGATATAAGATTCTTAGCTGTATTTTTATTTCACGTATAGTTGTAGCAAAATGTGTTAAACTGTGTAAATAAATAAATCCGTACATAGACAATAAATAAATCAAGCGGTCTTTTATTATTAAAGATTAACTTGATTCCTGGTTGAGAATTAAGAACATACGGTATACATTGAGACAGAGACGAGTCAGTGCGTTATTTTGTTATTTCAATGTCGCCACGGCTGATGTATGACATTTTTTTTTTGTATGTATATTTATTTAAGCCAACTAAAAAAATAATAGCTCGCTATTAATACACTAAAATATATGTCTAGACTAGCAACTAACTACGCAACCACCCCCTCTCCTCTCCCTCACCTTCTTCTTCCCTCTCTGTCCCATTGTGGATAAAAAGAATCAGTCATTGTGGAGTTTGTGGAGAGTGCATGTTATTACACACAATTTTTGTACATACGACTTAAATTTAGGGATATATTTCTACTTCCCCAGACTTTTAATTCAAAGTGAGACCGTTCGCTGTGCCAATTCAAGTGTATATAGGTATGTAGGTAAAGATCTAGGTAAAGAAAACCTACAGTGACCATACAAACCAAATTTAATCTGTCTTGCTAAGTACTGAATAACAAAAAAAACATATTAAATATTAGATCCAAATGCGTAATATATTTGCTATTATATTAATAGGTATCAAATAAATAAAAATATTTTTCCACTTCGAAAGTATTTAAACAAATAAACTGTGTCGGAGTCCGAGAGTGACTCGACGCGGTCGTGTTTGTCTTGTATATTATCCATGTGGTCTAGGAAATCCTTCTTAAATTTCATTTTATTAAAAGACCAAGCTAACGTTGAGTAATTTTTATTATTTCTATCTATGTATCTTATGTCATTTCATTTTTTTCTTTTAAGTAAAATTTAGTAAAATAATTATAATTACCTTTATTTCTAAGCAGATCTACCTGAAGTATAGAAAGGAAAATTATAGTAAAATAATGAGTTTTGATATTTGCAATATACTATTAGCTATATACCTAATCTATTATTTGCTAGTGACTGTGCAGTAAATGGCGATGGACACTTAATAGAATCGTTAAGGTTAAACAATGTAGAATGTCGGATTACTTTTAGTCCATATGCTCGCCACATTTCACTTCTGTGGTTACTTTAACCCAAAACAGATATATGTTTCAAAAGGTCATGTAAGTAATATATATATTTTAAGGAATTAAAAATCGATGTGATTAACTTTTATTATTATATTTGTGACATGTTATTGGCTCTTGAAAAAACATATAAATGTAATAAATAATAACACACACTCTATCTCTCTCACAAACACTCATTTCAAAATTATATTAAATATGTATAATGTTTTAATATTTTTTTCTGAAATTTTGTACAATTATTGACAAACACAATACACAATTAACTTATAAAATTACTTTTGTGTTCTAGTACTAATGTATATGATATAAATAAATTTACTCAATGACTTGGAAATAGCGTCGTTATTTCTACATGCACCCAAACAGATAAGCTCTTCTTTTCCTCGACTTTTATATTAGGGGAGTTGTGTTTATGCAAGGGATATTTGTGTGTGTGTATTTAATGTTAAAATAAGTCTACCGACCGAAATTAGGCGTGGAGGATAAATCCAAATTGCAGCTGTTTGCTCTGAGCCGACAGTGGTGTATCGATTAAATATATTGAAGTATGTAATTTTGATAGATTTAAATTGCAATAAGATATTTTTGTTAACAATATAATAATATAATATAAAAATGTTACCATTTAAATATTTATAAAATCAAAAAGTTTAAAATAAAATGGTGTAATTTAATAAATATTGAAACTTCATAAAACAATTTGTAATTATTTTATATTTATCTATTGTATTCATCTCAAATTTAATTTCATATTGTAGAGAACTAAACTTGATAATATTTAAGTAGCATCCGTCATCACCCCCAAGTGAAGTTCAGAGCTTTAAAAAGAATAAAATATATATGATTTTGTAAATTGCGCGCGGTAATACAAGTGTCTGTGGAGAAATGCACACACTTTAGTGTTAATTTTTTCGAAATGCTCACTTGAGCATGCGACGTCTTTGATGTTGTTTATTTTTCATATATTGTCAAAGAAACTTTATTTAAATTTGGATATTCGTTATACGATTTTTCAAATTTAGATTTCTACAGTAAAAGAGTAAAGTTTAAATAACGAGCTAAAAGAAAAAAACATTCTGTAATAAATATTGAAATATGGTTTGAGATGTTATTCTGACGTCATCAGTTAAGAAAATTTTCTGATACATATATTACTGTAAAATATATATTATATAAAATATATATTATAAAAAATATAGAAAACACTATTTCAATAATATTTTCACCGCAAAATACGTATAAAGTAAGTATACTGAACATAATTAGTGAGCCTAACCGTGACTGTGAACGAGTTGTGGGTTCGATCCCTACTCGAAGAAGTGACATATTTAATATTTCAAATATGTATAATTACCATAAGTATTAAGCGTAAACGTGTGATTATAAACGAGTCATAGATTCGATCCCCACACGAAGAAGTGATTTTTTTAATTTTTTTTGAATAAAATATTTTATCTTTTCATTTCTTCGCGCTGGTAACAAGGAAAAGCGCGGCGTTAAGTTCCGCTAGTCAAAACGCAATGCCTCAAATTGGGAAATTAAATTCCATAACAGTAGGTTCCCAAGTTCTCTCTGCCTACACTGCCATGTGCGTGAAGCTGAAAAAAAAAATGATAAGCCATATTTATAACCGGACTCTATATTTGCGCAAGAAATTCGTAGTAATCCTGCTATACGATTTTGATAGTGTATTGAGTCAGGTGTCATCGATTCAAACTCTGACGGGCTGTGATAAGCGTTTGATCTGTTCAAAAAAGATGACAGATAGATTGCCAAGTCGCAGAATTTAGCTTCACACATCCGTCTAAAACGTTTTATAAAGAAAGATTGACGCAATACGGATATCCGTTACAACTAACCCACAACTCTGTGATACCCATTGGAAGAAATATTGCGATTTATAGATAAAGATACTAAATTTTTTTACAAAAAAAATCATTATTTTTAATGTTGGAAGAATTACATAAATTTTTGGATTTAAAAAAAAAATAAGTTTAAAATTGTTTATATGTTTACGCAAATAGAAGAGGAAACCTTTAACTACATAAAGATCGAAACATTTCAAATTCTAACGTTAATATTGTATAAAATTGAATTATATTCAATTTATTTATTGTGCAAAATAATATTATAAATTTATACAAAACAACTTTCCTTTATCTTTGATATCCATAATAGGCAAGAGTAAAAAAGAGCAAAGTTATATAACATCCTTCGAATCCAATATGAATTGACGGCTCATCCCGTTTCGATATACTGATAGCGGACTCAATTGAACATCATTACAAAGACCGCACTGTTAAATATGCTGATCCGCATACAGTTTCGAATTAAATCCACCACTGAGTATAAAATTGAAAGGGGTTGCGGGCCGTGGTGAGGCGCGATAACGCGGCGCCGTCGATGCGTGAGCGCTGATCCTCAGTTGCATGCGCTTTGTACCAACCGTGAAGAGCGAACAATGTGAACAAAGTGAACAAACCTGCACTAATCCCCGCATTCAAGGGAGACGCGGGCACTCGCGACAAATGTACACTAGACGCGACCTACCGCCGTCTATAGTTTGTCTCGAGTTTTAATTAATCAACTTGTTATTATTTCCTAGACATTAACACCTACATGTAAGCATATTGTAAAAAATATTGGTACAAGCAGAAATTAATTTGATAATAAATAAAGTTATATAATTATAGACAATTGTTTGCTTAGTTAATAAAATACAATAATAAATTTATTTTATTATCTATTTTTCTACTTTAGATAATTTCAAGACATCTATAAAAAAATGTTAAAAAATATTAATGTTTACTTTCCAAATGTCATGAATGGTGGCCTCCGAATCATCAAGGAATTAATGTTAAAGAAAATTACAAAACTTTCAACTTTATCATAATAGAAATAAAGTGTAGTAGATTTTACACATCAAAAAAGGACGGAAAAAAGGGCTAAACGGACGGGATGAATGATGTCAAAATGACATGTCAGTTTTAATTTTTTTTGCAATTTTTAAACATCACCGTCTTGTTGACAAGAGCAATATGGACTTAAATATGGGACTGCTAGACGCATTGAACAAGGCTTACTAATGTTTTCTGGCTAATTATGAATTATTCTTTATGATAACCTAGTATCGCAATTATTACAAACTCTTTATGTTATGCATGTGTACATTCGTACACATACATAACATATCACGTTGAAAACTGGCAAGTTGATCTTAGTCAGCTTTTGATATATACTTAACAAATTATTGTTTTCGTAAATCTAAATTTTGGAACCTGCTTTTTGAGAGTTCTTGAAATATTCTTATTAAACGGAATAATAAATAAAAAAAATGACACTTACGTATAAAATTGACGTCGTTAGCATTGATAATTTCATTATTATTTGGAAATGTTCAATAAAAAACACTACCTGCAATCTATAGCTAAAAATTAATCGCGTGGCCCCACACAAGTAGCTGCTACCTGAAAAGATAAGACCATCAACAATAAATAAAAATAGAATCTTATTGTAATAAATTGAATTAAAATTATAGTATCACGTGGTCTTGTAAAGGCTGGGAAAAAATGTAGCTAATCTTCAAACTATTGATATCTATGTTTTAAGACACACAAAGAAATATATAGCGCGTCAACAAAGAGAATATTGGTAATTGTAAAATAGTGAGTTTTTGCCGGATTATGTAAAGCCTGGCATTGTGACCGGCAAGGCCGCTGGCGGAACGCGAGGTGGATTATTCGCCACATTAGGCGATGGGATATCTATCCAAACCCCACAATTGCGCATTTTACTTCTATTTGTCTTATTGTCCTATAAGTATTTTTTTTTGTTATCCAAACTAGTCTTGTATTCGCACTGTAAACAGTAAATCGACATACATACAACGCTATCGAAATATTTTCACTTGAATATCGAATAACTTTCACTACAAAATCTTATATAATTCATATTTGTGATTCATATAATATAAAATCATATAATATCGGTTTCTTTAAATAAAGAGTTAATTTAATTTTATGAGTTTAATTTTAAATTTTTAATAAAGTCAGTAATTAATGTTACAACAAAAAAATCTTGTAAAATAAGAGTATAGTAACATTTTTTAGCTATCTGTAGTACAGTTTAAGAAAAGTAATACATCGATTGGTCATTAGCGGTAGCCCTGGCCACATTGAACGATGGTTTGTTATGAATGACGCGCCGCAAGTATAGGCCGCAAGCTTTTATAATTTCATTCGGTTTACTGCCTATAATCCTTTTTTTTTTCAATCTGTATCACCAAAACTATTTTACTTCTACTATGTACTTTTCGTGATGTAAAAAAACTCGCACAGATACAAAAAATAACATAATAATAATATAATTATTTAAAACTAGATATTTATAACACCGACTAATTAACATTTAGTGTTAAGTTAAATAGTCGGTGTTATAAATATCTAGTTTCAAACAATTATAGTATTATTACATAACAATATTAATAAAAGGTTGATATTTTAGATATAAAAAGATTATCTACCATAACTTCCTATATTTTACATTAATTGTTATTAAAATTTCTACTTTAGTAATAACTTGTACTTTGATATTAACCACTTAATTAACAAACTAACGGTTTAATAATTAAGTTTTGTTGTACAAATATTTTAATACAAGACAGCAAATATATTCTGTCGCAATTTTACAACTATCGCTATGAAGTGGTGGGGTATTGGTAATGATATATAAAGTGTGAAATACCTTCACTTTGGTGAACGACATAATTTGGTGTATACGATTTACGACTTCCAGATTGCGTAAAAACACGTCTATAACAAACTAAACAAACACAGGCGCGCGCGCAGCCGTCTATAAAGCGCAAGTTATCTACATTTAATTACATTTGGTATTTTTGTAAGTATGGTCCGGACCGCCGGCGTCGCGCGCTTTGGTGGCCACCTTCCGTTAGATTGCGGTTTTTTTCAATAATTGTAACTTTTAAAACTATAGACAAACGCGATAGGATAATGTGTGGTGGGTAGAGGTAATGAAATATTTAATACTTTCAATTTAAATATTTACTATTTTCATTTCTTCGCTCTGATAATAAGGCAAAACGCGGTGTTGAGTTCCGCCACTCAACTCGCAATGCCTAAATTTCGGGGAAAATGGAGAACGGCAAGGAGTGTCTTGACTTAACACTAGGTTTCCGAGTTCCTTCTGCCTACCCTGCCGTGTGCGGGATATAGCGTGAAACTGAAAAAAAGAAAAAAAGTTTGTTGCTACACTATTTTCATTTTGACTTCACTTTATTATACTAAAGCCATTCTCTATCATTAGGTAAAAATGACCTGCTGTATATTACAACAATGAACTGTAACAAAATGTTCTGTTTAGGTGACTCTATTAACGTGCCACAGACATAAAATATACGCAATTAAATTTAATAAATAGATAATTGCGTAGTTCGTGAATAAAGCAGCGGGCGAGACGCTAGTCAGCAGGTACCGTGTATGTCATAAAAAAATAAATTGTTGCTTAACTGAAATATTAAAAACAATAAGTAATATTCAGAGATAATATACATTTATATACGGGAGACGGAATGAAACTAGAAAACAAATTATAAGTATCTACCAAGTAAATACCTTGTTTTTAAACTATGCAATTGCCTAAATTAAATAATGCTAACTTATAGCCAAGTATTTTTGCTTAATTTCTACGATACGATTACAATTTCATAAAAATGTTACTCCAAAATCATATAAAACATTTCTAATAGTGAGCGTGATTAACATTAGCACTGTAAATTAGATCCCTTGTTATTTTTTAGATCACACATTTTCATTTCCTAACTATATGAGATAATTGGTGAAGTTGCCATAAGGGGGATTCTATGTATATATTAGTGAGTATATAAGGGAGAATGGGCAAACATCAAGTTATAAACCTTTTTCACAGAACGCCCAGGGCGGCATTGGCTATAAGAGGGTTGGCGGGAATAGGCTAATATTTGTCCTAAGGGCTGAGAGCAGCCGACTAATTGTTCTTTAAATACCTCAGACCCACCCTTCAGCAAACAATTCTAAAATCAATTTACAAAAGCCGCTTCCTAGATTTACTCCTTTTTGTCAAACAGCGTCGTTTCTTCATTTAGGATAACTTACAATATAAACAGTTTCCATAATATAAACAGAAACCGAATTTGTTGTTTGTACTCATATCATAAAATTATGATATATTTGTATTTATCGTAATTCTTACATACAGTAATTTTACTTATACATATTTCTTTTTATTTCTGGTACTTTAAAAACATAATTAATATTCTCTGTGTCTTTTCTAACTATATCTTTTATAAAGACTTTTAACTGCCTTATACAACGGGTATGGAACTTAACGTTAAGTATTGACTTTGGTCACTGCGTTTCGCATTGGGTAATGCCGGGCGCCGGTGCCCATCCACCTTATAGACCGCCAACGCTCCTGTAGCTCCTCTGGTGCTACACGGGGCCGTGGGCGGCGGTGATAACTTACCATCAGGTGACCCGTACGCTCGTTTGCCGTATCTTTTCCATAAAAAAAAATAGTTACTACTGTTAAAAATCTTCTTTAGTAATTTAACAACATACCTGTACAATAAATCTCACTTCATATGGCGGCTATAGGTAGAGAACTGATCCCAGTAACATAATGTTATAAATGTTACTCTATTTTTAAATTAAAATGAAAAATGGAATGTAAAACCATTAGGTCGGGGCTGATCGACGTTTGTTTCACTGTCAGCGTTTCTATTTCTGTGGCGTCTATTTGTCACGCTTGTCTAATTTGTGTTCATGTTGAAGTAAAGATTTATTGTAACACATCGGGTAAAATGTTATCGTTTATGTCATTTAGTGTGGCATAAAATATGATCAATTTAAAATTTATATTATTAGTAATTTTTTAAATGAATATCCAGAAATCATTATTCAGAGAACCTACGAAAAATGTAAGATATTTCGATTTTTAATGAATTAACAAATGAAACATACATATTTTATTACTTTTTCTAAATGTTAAATGTATATAGATTGTTTCTCTGAATGTCATACCTAATTTTAGGTTGCATATTTTGCCTTACTAGTGTACTAATACACTTCTTAGTAATATTTAAACATTAAATTTAGTAATGTAAATAGTATCGTAGTTTTATACGTAAGTACGATTATTTTTTGAAGATTACACAATTGTTTAAACAACATTTAGTTTGAACGACGAAGAGAAAGAAATGAAAATAACTTGCAGCGTGCTAGCGAGGCTGGGTCCATATGGGCCATGTCTTGGCCTACCCTTTCTGGGGCCACTATTTTTGTAATGACAGTTTGCAGGCGGCCAGCTCCGACGCGACCGTTCCCGGGAAACACCTAATTGTGCCGCTTGGCTCAGATTCGATGAATGAATCGTTATTAAAATCAATTTATTGCGCAAGTTTAACATTCTAGTCAGATTTATTGGCATGGAAGTATAAATCTATTCACACAATATATCGTCGAGTCCATTTTCTTTCGCCGACCGAACGGAATTTGTGGATTCACAATACGTACCAGTTCCAGTAGGAGTTATAAAGTACTGTTTGCCGATTTGTTATAACGCACATTAATTTTATATATAAAATAAAACAAATACTACAAATATAAGCCAAATGCATACTATGTAATTATTTAATTTAAAATCAATGTCGTGTAAAGATCTCACGGTTACGTAAACGTTACTAAGTCAAGGATTAATAGAAGAGTTTATTTTAAAACGTCTTTATTTATTTACCTAACAAGTGCTAAGTAGTAAAACGTAAACTAAACTTAAACGAAAACGTGTGCGGCGATACCCGCACCCGTACCCGACTTGAGAATCAAACCAGACAAATACTTTGCATCCTTATGTATTATATTAAATAGATTAATAATAAAAAATGTATTGTTAAAATAGAGTCACTCGTTGAACTCAGATAGAAGTTATTATACCTCAAATTAATCAATTTATTTATCAAAAAAATATTTAATAGAATTTTTTTTTAATGTGTTGTGTGTACTTATAAAAAATACCTTTTGTTTTATATCTTATAGCATCGTCGGTCAAAAGGAAGGCATCTACAGTACGGTGGCCGGTTCCGTGCCAAATTAGACTCGATAAAGTAAATATTTATCTAAGTTTCAATATAAACGTAGGAGGTGAGATAACCGTCAAATTAAATTGCTTTTTCGAATCGGCTGCGGGTGGCAGCGTAGTTTCTCGGATTTCCAATAAGCTTTTAAAGTTTTAATCTATCAAGAAACTTACTATTGCCTTTATACGATATAAAGCTGGGTTTTAAGTTAAACGTTTAATGAATACTTACTTCAATAAAGTTTTCGACGAATACAGTAAAGTTTCAATAAATTTTATACTAGTGGCCACCCGCAACTTTGTGTAGACTCTATGACCATTTCCAAGTAATTTCCATTTACTAACCGACATGATTGAAATACAAGGCCAAAAATTTAAGATTTAGATTTTGGAAAAATCTTCAGAACCATGCATTGTTTCATTCACCCGAACGGAAATGGAACATAAGAACATACCGTTTACTTACAGTCAGACAGACAGAGAAGTTTATATTATTAATATTTTTTGTGTGTCAATTAAACTAAACAATTTTTGCTGATATATGTACCATTTTTATAAGTTTTAGCAAGTCTATTACGGTAAATAAATATATTTATCATGTACAGACCGTTATTAGTTACAAATTTATTCTAAGTATAGACTGGCGACCCACTCACGGCTTCGCCCGCTTGAACAGTCATCTTAATGATATTTAATTGCTTCTTAGAGTTAGCTTGGTTAGACTATCGTTACAAATACAATCAATTACAGTCTAGGTTCTTTGCAGGTCTAGTAACTGTATAATAAAAAAAGTTTCATTTAATTCCGACAAATAGCTTAGGAAGTCGTGTATGTTAAAAAGATACAAACCTATAAACAGCCAAAATTAAAAAAAATCAATGACTCTTAATTTATCATATATGTGTTTGAGACTGTGGCGTTCCACCACTCATCACGCAAAGTGGGGAACGGAACGGAGTGTCTTAGCACTAGGTTTCCAAGTTCTTTCTATTTACCCTGTATGTGGATGATATAAAGCTGAAAATTCAAATTTATTATATAACTATCAACCCGCCTGCGGCTGCGCCCGCTTCAATTACACTGTTTTATTTTTATTTATTACTAATCTCAATTACGTGTTTGTTCTAATAACATTAACACTTGTAAAACAATTTCTATACAAAGAAAACTTTTTTCAGCCCAATGAATAAATATTTTGTAGCAATTTTACCAAAGTAAATAATTTTAATTATCATGACTTTTTTATTTATTAACTGATTTAAGTTAAACAAACACTAAATATTGCGGGAAAGCTAACAAAATATAAAAAATGAAAACTGCAGTTAAATCGGATGAGCCATTTCTGAGATTAGCATTAGCACAAACAGATAGACAAATGGATCAAAAATTTAAAAATTACTACTACTACCTGTAGTGGTACTACCTAAAGTGCGGGATGTTTATTACATTAATAAACGCGTCCCACTTTTTATTTAAAAAATATGTTCCAAGTACAGACAGTGATCGGCTCCAGACTTATAAGTATAGACTAGCGACCCGCTCGTAGCTTCGCGCACTTGGACACATTTCTATCAATTTACTTAAATGTATTACTTGCGTTTTTTTAATAACAATATAATTTTAAAAACAATATAACTATATTGAAAAGTATACTTACGAATAATCAATTCAACAAAAAAATATTTAATAAACAACTTAGAGCTACATTTTTTTATTTATAAATTACAATATAACAAGCACAAGATACTAAGGGAAGCTTGTAAAAATACAGCACTGAAAACTACTATTGTCTTTTAAGTCGTTTCTGAGATTAGCCTGAATCAACGTACATACAAATAGACAATTATCTATATAAAATAAATAATAACACAATGTTTATTCCGGTCACTGAATCCTTAATTGAATATTTACTGACAATTTCTGAATATTCATAATTCTAAACAAGATAGCAAGTTAAAGTTTTATCAAATTGTTGAAGCAAACACAAACTTTGTAACTGAACTGCTTAAGAAACCATTGGAATTTCCATATTTTATATAATTTTAATAAAATATAAACGAAAACTAAAATAAAAGCTTTAGTGTGTGGTAATCATTAGAGTGACAGTTGTGACAGGGTAGGGTCGGGGCGTATCCGGGGGGATAATAAGGGCGTGGGGCCGTTTTGACATCCTATTTGCAAGGGGCTGTATCCTGCTTCACACGTCAATGATAAAAATGGACACAGCTACCCATACACATATACCAAAAAATATTATACAAGGTATTATAAAATGAATATAGGGTTGAAATTCAATTTAAAAATATTTGCGAGAGCTTAATTTTATTTTTCTTTGTTACTAAATTTATTTTATTCCCTGCTGTCAGTCGGTCAACGAACTAATATCAAATCTTTGAGAATCCAGGATACTCCCCGAGGTTCCAGTAGCGTTGACATCTCACTATTTTAGTTAAATAACGAGGGGAATTATTGTATTATTCACTCAAAAGAAATCACATATTTATTGAGTAACGTCATATCCAGGCATTGTCATTATCTCACTTTGTCTGACAAGTTGGAAGCAAAGTGTAGACTAAAACCTCCTTAGTTAGTCAATATACAATAATACACATTAAAAAATTAACATTCGGCCTGTCCTGGCGCCTGGGTTCGATCCCCACTCGAAGAAATGAAATAATTATTATTTTTAATTAAATATTAAATATTTTCATTTTTTCGCTCTAGTAAAAAGGCAATGCGCGGCGTAGAGTTCTGCCAGCCACGCAATGCCTTTGAGGCATTGCGTGGCTTTCGTGGCGCTTTCGGCGAAAAATGAGGAACGGAACGAAGTGTCTTGTCGGAATTCCTTGCCACGTGCGGGATAAAGCGTGAAGCTGAGTGCTTGCTTGGGGCTGGAAGTTCCTTTCTTTGAGGGCACGTTGTGACTTGGGAACAATTCACACAATCTCTCTTATACCAACGATACTATAATCCTGTAACACAGAACATATTTATAAACATATGTTATCTGGCCATAACGGTTATATACTTGTTTTTAACATGATCGAAGAGGCAATACAATTAAAGACTAAAGTAATTATAAAGGTTGATTAGTTATTAATTATTAAAAATAGTTTAAATACAAATCTGCAAGCTCTCCCTACCCTACACTGTAAGTATAAGTAAAGGAAAAAATCTGACACGCGAAAAATTCTAGATTATTGATAGCAAAAATATTACAAACATTTATATTTATAGTAAATATTTATATTTATAGTTCATTTCAAGCAAAATAAGTGCACACTCTACACTAAAACAATTGATAAAAAAATACCTTATTTTATTAAAATTCTACTAAACAAAAGCATTTAAAATATTGAATACAATAAAAAGTATTGTTAACGTTAATTTGTAACTATAATTAAAATCTATTTTAAATTAATATTTAACACATATACAAACAAAAAAAATCTAAAAATTGTAACAATCTACTCTTTTAAGGGGCTGATAATATGTACCGTACAATAAAATACTACTTAAAAACTATACAGTATATAACTAACGATGTATCTGGGCCTGAATTTATTGATTAAAAAAGAACATTAATATAAATGAATACATGTATTAGTAAAACTAATAAGAAAGTGGAGGATCTGCAAATCAATTAATAGCTTTAAAAGCGTCAAATACATAGGAAATCTAAAATATTACGGTAGCAAGCTAACTCCAAGCAGGTCTTTATATGAAATTCAGACTTAAATAAATAGATTATGCAGTCCTTAAGCAGTGGTTGAGTAAAATATTTAATTTCCGCTTAACGCTAACTGTAACTTAAATTAACTTAGTTGATTTACTTGATTCATGTAATTATAATTTAGAAAGATTTGTATTGTTCACTAATGGATCCAGTGTGGAAAACAACTAAAACAAAGTTTTAGTTGTTTCCACACTGGATCCACTGAGTCCTTAATGGCCCTTTTTTGAATTATCAAAACAGTAGAAACGACGTTTCAACTGCTAACATGGGGTGGGGGGATTTAGTGAGCGCGTCAACATCTGTCAACTATATTGATAATTTGGACCCCTTGTGAGTGTGCTTACGGATTCAACAAGTTAAACATGACCGAACAGATCATTTTTTGATATAAACATGAGCGCAGTATGTGGTGTAGCCGATGAAGATGGTAAAATCTTGTATTTTAAGTATTTTTCGTAATCAATTGATTTTGAAAATTCAGAAAACGGCCAATGTATCATAATCGATCTTCTTTGTTCAGAGGTCTTAGATATCTCACAACTAGGTAAAGTAATGAAAAACTTGACATTACCTCAGCAAGCACATTGAAAAATGCTCTTTTTATTTTTGACATTTTAGGCCTATGATATTGTACGATTTGCTGATGATACTTCTTAAATTTTTAAAGTATATCGTAATAAGGATAATTTAAACTGGTTTACTGTTAATAATAATTTTCATAAAAAAAAATATTTTATATTAAACATGAAGGAAACTAAATATATGACTTATATGACACTCTAGTGTCTACACCCAACGTAAAGAGGTAGAAGCTTAACTTAAGTCTTGGTAATGAAATTGTCAAGTTTACTGATACCGCAGTAGTTTTAGAATAACACGAGGTATGAAACTTCTTGCCCTATGGAATATTACTTAGGTGCAAACTTTCAGATATCGAATCAATATTCATAAAGCACACAAGAACAGTGCGGGCCGTTTGGAGCATGAGAGCTCGGGAATCACGGAGAAACTTTTTTAATATAACGGGCAAAGTTACGGTTGCAGCACAGTACATTTACATTATTATTTTTCTTGTTTGCAAGAATATTTACCACTATTTAGAGAAACCTTATAGACAAGAAAAGTTATTAGGCCGTTGAATACTAGTGCACGTAATTATAATAAAATATCAAGTTACTTATACTGGTCACTTGAAAAATTTAAAGTTTTTTATATATTCCAATTGAAGTACTATTTTTATATTTTTCTGGACCAAATAGATGCGAGCACGTTGTTTCCACGCGCTTCTTCAGTTTCTGGTGCTTCGCTTAACACCTTTGACACTATTACATGTTTTGTGAGTCCTCGGTCCGTATTGACCTCAAAATATCATCATAAAGTTCTTCATTAAGACTATTTAGACTTTACACATTAACACTGGTTAAAAAAAGGCAGAGTTAGGGGGAAGGGAAACTACACATCTTCGATGTCAAGAATCCGCCTGTTCCTAGTTTTTTCGCGAGTCAGGTGTGGTCAGTGTGGGAGCACGCAGCGGCTATATGATATGATCAGGTTTACACCCAACCACTGCATTAGGTTTGATAAACTCCATATCTTCGCTATATAAAACAGATTTCTAAAATGATCCGCGAGGTTATTGAAATGCAAAAACATAATATTTTCAATAAAGAAGGCGATTGAATCTTTTTGCCACATTTTCGGAGCTCACGTTTTCACATTTCATTTTCGCTCTGCAAGAATCAGAGACAATTATGAAAGTCTGTTCACAATGAAGAAGTGCAAAATAAATCAATGATAATTTGATTAATTTCATTTTCAAATTGAGTTAACAAGTAATTTCTTCGACATTTGTCAAAATTTAATGAAACATATTTTTATTACTCTGCCATAATGATGATGAACATTATTTTGAACGCCCGGATAATTTAATTATTTGTGTAATTGCCATTGATATTATTTTATGAATAATAATTAATGTAGGTATAAAGGTAAGAGAGAGTTAACAGAGGTAAATTGTATTTTGAAACCAGCAACTGTTAAGTTTCTTGCCGGCTCCTTTCAACAGAAATGCTTACGGTGGTAGCCTTCTGTAGTACTTATACTGTTGACATTTCTGTAATTGTAGTTACAAAAATATGAACATGTCGATAGAACGTGTTTGTCACATATTAAATCAATGTTTAGGCATGAGAAAGCTGTCCGCGCGTTGAGTGCCGCCTTTGCTCACGTTAGAACAAAAACGTGTTCGAATGAACATTTCCAACGATTTTTGGCGCAGTTTAGGCGAAATAAATCTGAGTTTTGGCGCCGATTAATTACTGTAGATGAAACTTGTATACACCATTATACGCTCAAAACTAAAATACAGTCCAAACAGTGGACTGCAAAGGGGGAACCGGCTCCAAAAAAAGCAAAAACCGTTTTTTCGGCTGGGAAATTGATCGCCACATTTTTTTGGGATAGTAAAGGAATTATTTTAATATCTTCAGAATGGAAAAACCATTACAGGCGCATACTATGCGTCATTTCTTGACAAGCTGAAGGCAGAACTTGCAAAAAAACGGCTACATTTCCAGAAAAATATAATCCTGTTTCTCCAAGACAACGCACCGTCTCACACTTCAGCGGTTGCCATGGCGAAAATTCACGAGTTACGGTTTGAACTGCTTGATCATCCACCTTACTCACCAGATCTAGCCCGAAGCTACTTCTTTTTGTTTCCTCATCTAAAAATTGCGCTCAGAGGACAAAGATTTTCGTCAAATGAAGAAGCAATCACCTTCGTTTCGATTACTTTGCAGAAAAAATGCCGAGTGCTATTTGGACGGGTTATAGAGATGGTAGCATCGCTGGGAGAAGTGTATACAGTTACAAGGCGACTATGTTGAAAAAGAAAAATAAATATTAAGAAAAAATGTCGTGTAAACTACGACTAAGAAGTACTAGAATTAGTAGAATAGACTTTAAATACTTAACCAATTAATATATAAACAAGACCAAAAAAAAATACATCTATATATTTATGTGTACTTGTGGAATTTTAATATACTTTTGCTTAATTATACCTGTTATCTGACTATTTCTGATTGATACAACAATAACAAAAAACCTAAAAAATGATTTATTATCTTTTCAAAAAAGAAAAAAATAGAGAATAGTCATTTTTATAACACATTTGTTAATAAAGATTTACCTTAAATATTAAAGTTCGTCATTGCACCGTCGGTCATAATTTACACGCGGATTATTTTCTTATACGTATGATACATGACTGCGCTCAGATGCTTTCCATTCCGTTGCACCGAGACTATTAGAAGCATTGGATAAACAAAGGATTAAATTATCGCGTTAAGACAGAGATAATCCATACAGATGAGGTGGTTGTTGACCTTCGATCCTCTAAGAAAAGCTGTATGAATCATTTTGTTTATTTTCTTTACTTTCTTATATCTGTGTGACATAAAAATTAAGAAATTTAAGTTCATGTGTCCTTTGCGTTAGTACCACTAAATTAAGCGTACTTTATTTAATCTCTTGTAGTAATTATTAATATAATTTTAATTACTAGATATTATTCAAACATAATAAAATTTCCTGGTTATCTTGACCATCTTGACTATATTTATACCGATAGAAATCAATTTCTAGGTATCTAAATGTGATGTTATTCAAACACGATATTCTTATATAGATAATTAACACTCAGATAAAAACACAACAAAACTAATGAAATTTAATTATGTATATTTAAAATTATATATTATACATAAACTTGTGGCCGAAATAAGCAGTGTCACTTCTTAAAATATATAGGTATAAACCCCTACTAAACATCAATCGACATACTTACAAAAAAGTTTACTATAGCACAAATTACATAAATCAAAAATAATCCGTATCGATAGATTTAGTTTACAGTACTTTCATACACAATTCGATTTTATTCCTCGACTTTATAGACGCGCTACTTTGAAGTTTATTCAAGCTTAGAAACAAAGTGGAAATAAAATTGAATTAGTTTTTTACCATAAATTATGGGTGGTTACCTACTTACAGCATGTTTACATTGGAAAAAATATATAATCATCAACATTGTCGTAAACCAAAGCGTAAAGTTGCGTGGGCGTTTCGGTTACGTTAATATTTAAAACAAGCGACCTGCTCGCGGCTTCGTCCGCTTTAATTACTGTATTTTACTTACTAATTTTAACGGCTTTCTTGTTCTAATAACATTATCACTTTTAAGACAATATTTATGCCTTAGAAAACTTTCAGCTGAATTAATAAAAAAAATATCAATTTTATCAAACCAAATATTTCAAATTAATGTATTTTTTTTATTTATCAACGGATTTAAATAAAACAAATACTGAATGTTGAAGGAATGTTGCCAAAATATAATATTGAAAAATAACTTTAAATGTAGTCAATCGTTTCTGAGCCTACAAGTGCACATACACACAGACAAAAAAAATATCAATCACTATTTTGGGCCCTATACTGTCAATAATATTTCTTTTTAATATATCTTCAATGACACACACTATAATAATCAATAAAATTGTTTTTTATGTATCTTCCATAGACAGTAATTGGTTACAGATTTATTATTAGTAGGTACCTATAGAAGTGGATAGCGTTTTTTTTAAATATGGCAAGATTGCCTATATAAATTGATATGTAATAAAGTGTAGTTTCGCAAGTTGCGTTGTATGTAGTATTTATTATTAAATACATCAATAAATAATAATTTATAAAATAAATTATATCTTGTTTTACCACCTTTAGAAAAACTTTTTTTAAAGCGGCAGTAGCTTAATAACAACGGAAAGTATCAAGTACTTACATACAGTCTATATCGTCATGCACTTAATAATTCGTAATTTAAATTCGTTAGAACTTTATTTAACTTGGCTCTAGGTAGTTAGTCTATAAAAATAGACTTCAGAATCAGTCTAATGTTTGAAATTTTTTTAACCTTACAACAAGCAGGTCAGATATGGTCGTGTGAAGTGTATTCTTTTCTACAACTAAATATTAAGTTCTATTTTATACTTAGTCAATTTAAATACAATTATACCCGGAACGGATTATAATTGATAGTTGCTACAAACTCTCAATGCGTCAAACTTCAGTAAAGACTTCGGTGAAGATCGGACTGTGTTAACTCTAGGTTCCTCCTGCTATTCAGTAAGCGGGGTACATCATAAATCTGAAAAATATATACACATGTTAAGAATAACGACAATAATTAGCTTTAAGTAATGCTATGACATAATTTCACTTGACTGACCTGAAATTGGTAGATATCAAATGAATTATTTAAAATAAATAGAAAATGTGCCAATATCAACATACCGTTGCAGAAAAACAACAAACAGGAGGTAGTTCAGTGACCGGAGTACTCTGCCAAAATAATCACCCTTGCCGCATATAATAAGCTTTGAAGCTAATACGCTAAAAAATTAAGAATCGATAGTTTTTGTATAATGAACATAGGATAGGATTTCATAAAAATCATAGACAACTTTAATGTTTCTTTGAGACCCTTGAGGAATAATAAAAAGTTATAAAGAAGACATCGAAAAATAAAAAAAAAAAAAACAATACTGTCAATAGAAGTATTATAGTAAAGCAAAATATAAAATCGTATTAATAAAATAAATCCTAAAATAAATTTGACGATGGTGGGTGGTGTCTGTCAATTGAAGAATCCAACGATGAACGACAGAAAGATACTCTTGACTAACACATATCTACCAATTTCTGTTGAGCCATTCTTTTTCTCGAACATCTTTTGAATAAGCCAGATAAGAAGGTCTTCAATATTGGTGAGTGACCGAACATTATTACAATGAACCTTAGCTCCTTGAATCGCCACTTGTATTTTTTAGTTAGCATTGGAATGCGAGGTCTAAATTAAAGCTGAAGTACCTCTACTTGTTGTATGAGAGTGACCGTGATGACGACATTTAAACTTACTCGTTTTATAAGAATCCTAAATATAAAGATGATGATACTTTTGGTATGTAAGATATGTAATTTTGGTTTTTATGCATTTAATGCCTATATGTTTCAATGTACTTTGCGACTGGGTTTAATGATGATATAATGTTTTTGATACTACAGATATTTTTTAATTTCAAATATATGGCGCAATTGTATGTGAAATTGCCATAATCAAAACTGTGCATTGGAATATAAAATACAAAGTTTTTAAAAATAGCACGCTGGACGTAAAAAAAATCACATTTTAACGATCGTTTTAGTGTATATGACATATAGAGAAACCTATAGCCGATCCTCAAGACAAAGGCACATTAATCAATATGAAAGAAAGCTAAAATTATAACCTTGGCTAAGTGTTTTTTAGAAAAGGGTTTTTAGCAATGTTTTTTCATGCATCGATCATTTAAGTTTAGATTCTATCACGATAAGACCGATAGGACGAAAGAAAGAAAAATGTTGTAAAAGCCAAAGAACTCAAGAAAACTCAAACGTCCGTATGTACGCTGCGTTAAAACGTAGCTTCGAATAAACCTATATAAAGAAATTTCAAACGTTTTAAAGTTTTAAAAAAATCTACTTTAGAATATGTCTATCTCCTAAATCCCACAGTATCCACAGTAATCACTTTTATGTTTAACAAATTACAAACAATTTTCTGAACTATTTAAAACAATACAGTTTTATTCTTTATCTAATTAAATACGTTAGATAGATCAAACTTGCCTTCACGGCATATTAAAAGATTATATATTTTATAACATATCACAGTTTTGAAATTCAAAGACTTGTAAACGTTGGAGACGGGCAGCGAGGCACCTAGAGTACTACCTGTAATATGTATTATCTATACTAATTATTTTAAAACATGTTAATCGCAGTAATTGCTGGTTAGGATTGACATGAATCTTTTAGTGTAATATAGTCCTATTACCGATCTATAGACTGCATTAAGTCGCAATAGGAGTTACAATGTTACCCACTGTAAATGTGATCAGACCTTACGAGTTAGAGTTAGATACAAAACTCACAAATAATCCATTCGACCATTCGGGCACCGCCGCATCTAAAAGCTACTGCTTTATGTAATTATATTACTACGTTTCATATCTCATTTTCTATTTCCAAAAATATGCTATATTTTAAAGAAGCGTTATAAGAAAGGTAATTGGATAATTAAGCACTTAGCAAGATAGGTTATTGAAATGAAATAAATAAGAACACAAGTGGTTATGCTAAATACAAATAACCGTTTATTATTTAAATATATATTTACACACAATTAAGACAATTATCACAAAGTCATTAATTCAAATAAGCGAAATTTATCTTATATTTTAATTTAATAATAAGCAATTTTCTTTTCTGTGTGTTATAATTCGAGTTCGCAGCTAAACAAATGCAAATAAATGTTCATTTTAATACATTTTTAATATCTCTAATGACTTAATAGCAATGAAATTACTTAGATGTGTCCTTTCTATAGCCACATTTATGGTCTGCGTTGAAATGAAAATTATAACATTTTATTATTATTGTACTATTTAAATAGATACTTATGTATATAATATTATCGTGTTATTCGTAATTATAATGAAATTTTCATTAAAGATACTGTGAACTTATAGAAAATTTGCGGGTGTACAACAAAGTTGGTTTTTATTAGTGCCTTAAAATGACAAGTCACTTAATATGTAAGTATAATTATATTTCGTTTGCAAGTATTATCATTTAAAATAACTATAATTACAAGTAATACTGATGAGCTATTAATAATAATCTATTTATAAGACAAACCTACACCAAGTTATAATGGTATGTATAGTTACTGGTTTACACTATGACTGTTGGTATCTTATGATAAATCAATCAAATGAAAGCAGCTCCTAACCTTATATCTATTTATTTACATATGTTATACACTTTTCAGAAACTTATGACATCAAAACAATCAAAATTGAAAACACAACACTAGAATTTATATAAACTTATCACTTTATAAAAAACAGTTTAACCTGCCTGTCCGGCTGTGTATCTGCTTGTGCCTGTCTGTGTCACTGTAGATAGCTCTTGAATGAATAAACAGCTTTAGGTGCGATTTTTTACAATCGAAAGCTTTGTTACGTGTTTTTTTAAAAATCAGACTAGCAGAGAGTAAGACAAGCACATTGTCAAGAATAGCTAGGGATTTATTAGTTCGGAGATATTTAAAATTTTAAATTTGTTAATTATGTTTAAGTTAAAATAACATTTAAGTATTAAAAACTAATTGGATGTATTCTATTTAATATAAATAGAATGCATTTTATTAATGTTAATTTCAATTTATGAATAAATACGGGATAATTTTTCTAATAGATAGGTGTTACTTCATATGAGATCCTTAAGTAAATAATATTTTACCTTAATAGAGTGTGGTCTTACTACAACGTAATAAAAACTTGTTTCTACTTTTTATTTCCTAGTAATTGTAAAAGCCTAATACCTACTAAGTCAGCTATGACACTATTTAAACTACTTTTACTTCATTATGTAGTCTAGTTTCATTATGTATATTTTACATGTTACACAAAACACTCGATAATCATAAAATCTCTTCGCTGTGTATTGCAATTATATCATACGTGTTTATCTTAAATTCATGCTTATGAAATTTAAATATTAAAAACCAATATAACAAAAAAATATTGTGGATCATAAATTTATTTGATAACATACTAAATAGGTCAGATTTTTTTCAATAATTGTAAGTAATAATTTTCGAAGGAATCTACATCCGTATATAAACAATTTTCTAATTTCTAGATAATGACTTATCGACATCTACCAACATAAAGACTAGAAAAAAATAATTACATCCATAAATTTATATAAGTAACTAATTTAAATCTATTCAATAATTAATCAATCATATGTACATTATACATAATAAATACATTAATATTCTATTTCTCCATAAATAGCTAATGTAGTCTTTCACTCACAAGATGCTACTGTTCGCTGACCGGAGATATATGAGTTTAGTACTCGATTCGCTCGTAATTCGTGTGTGTTGTGTATATTAATTATTTGTAATAACAAGATTTTAATATTTATTAAAATATTTCAATAATTTCTTGTCTCTAATGTCCAATTGATAGTAGCTCGACATCCACATTTGTGACGGCTGTCAAAATGGTATAAGCTGCGGCTTTCCTGAGACGGAAACTGTACTTTAGTTCATCAAATAATTAAATTCTATCATCAAAACATGTTTGTGGAGCTACTATACATGTTTCACTGTAACCAAACTGTCTAATTAGAACATCTTAAATTTTGCCCCTGCTCCTCTCCTCCCGCTGACATCGTTCTATATTACCTAGGACAAGAATAAAGTGAATGAATATTGAGGATTATACATAAGAACATTAATGGTAAATAATTATTATATATTGTATTTTATTACTGAAGTTGTTTTTACATGTATAGTATTTTAATGTAAAGGAATATAGCCATTTTAGGTAATCATTTACTTATACATATATTATTATTTATTATAGCAATGCTATAATAAAAGGTTGGTTGCCTATAGCTCCCTACGCGAGTTACATAGGTTGCTCGATATTATATTACATATCGGAAGGTACTTAGACTAATGTAGAAATAGTCTATATTATATATGTAGATATATATATATATATATATATATATATATATATATATATATATATATATATATATATATATATATATATATATATATATAAATTCAGGTCACTATCATATTGAAAGATCATGCACCTCTGTTTATCTCATCAAAATCAAAATGTATGCTATAAAAAATACATTTTATTTAATAATAGTAAATAGATCGGATCTATATATTTACACGTTATAATATAAATATATAAAAACACTATATAAATAAAAATATATCATAGCACGTGAATAAAAAGAAAATTTGAATTAATTTATAAAGATAACGTAAATTTTAATTATCATGGTGTTCAAATCTAACATTGATATATAACATTAAAGATTTACTTCAAAATATATATTTTAAGTTAATGCAGATTAAATGTTTTTACACTTTTTGTCCAGTTCCTCTCACTTGGTCACCAGATGGTCAGTTCATTTGTTTCTTAGAACAATGCAAAGCTGCGTGTTCTTAGCTTGTTTAATGTATAAGCATTAAATATACTAAATAAGTTCCTTAATAATACGTAACGTATAATAGAAAAATATATAATATACAATTTGAAAACTTACAACAAATTAATGTTATTTGCTTATTTAATATTCTTCTTGAACATTATACACTACTGTAATCATACTTAGCCAAAAATAATGAAATGTAAAACGGAATATGTATCTTAATTCGTGTCGCAGTGCTGCCGACGCTGCCTGGACAGTTAGGCAACTTCATCTCTCCGAATACACACATCCTGGCAATATTACTACTCATTGTTATGAACATTATCAAACACATGCTACGTTTCGACATACCTATAGGTGTGAACAGAGCGGGAGGCGGCAGGGTCGGCCGCCAATCTGTAAACAGTGGTTATCGACGCGCCGCCACTTGGATCACGCTATCGTCGGCTACTGCGCTATATTTATCCGCTCTGGAACTGACGCGTTTGGCTAAATCCGTTCGGCGCCGTATAGTGCCGGTCTCCTGCAACCACAACCACGTCACGATACCATCTACCCCACGGCTACTGGGGTTGATGTCGATCTGTACTCGCACGGCAGTATTCGCTGTGCTAAAAATGAATCGAAATTCGCAATGCGCTAGCAAAGATTTAAATAATGTTCGTCTTACCTGAGCGCTATATCTCAGTAGGACTTATGCGCAGTAGAAGGTGCAGCGGCAACGCAGGCCTGATGGTGATAGTAAGATGGCGCCGGGGTACGGTAGTGGTGATGTGGAGGGGGCGACGCCCGATAAGTGTCGGGTACTGGTGAGCCTCCACGGAATCCTGCTAGCTGACAACTCGGAGGCTCAAAGAGATCTCGGAATGCTGGTGGTAGTTGTTCAGCAGGCGGCTCTGGAGCAGCGTACCATCCGGTTGTGGCCGCCCGGAATTCTTCAGCTGCCAGTGAATATGGCTGAGGTGAACAGTAAACAGCTGATGGTGGTAATCGTGGTTCATTGAACTCATCCATAGGCTCTGTCAATTTATCGTATCTTGAACAGTCGGAACCTGGTTCCCGTTTCGGTCTGCATTCAAATATACGTGGTTTTACGTCAGGTTTAACGTCACGGCCCTGCCCCAAAGCGTCAGCACCGTTCAGAGCCTCTTGCGCCGCCAAAGCTTCTTGGGCTTGCTGCAATTGTTGCTGGCGTTTAAGAGCTTCTTCCTTTTCTTTAAGAGCGTCTTTTTTCTTAAAACGACGTCGTCTTCTTAAGTAAGAGCCGTTATCGAACATATTATATGAATCAGGATCTAAAGTCCAATAGCTTCCTTTACCTGGTTTTTTATCGTCTCTTGCTACTTTGACAAAACATTCGTTTAAGCTTAAATTATGTCTTATGGAATTTTGCCACCCTTGTTTGTTTTCCCTATAATACGGAAAACGCTCCATTATAAACTGATATATACCATTTAATGTAATTCGACGATCAGGTGCATTTTGTATCGCCATAGCAATAAGAGCAATATAAGAATATGGCGGCTTAACCATGTCTTTTGGCGTACCAACGTGCTGTTGGTGAGGGTGCAGATAGGGTGGCGCATAGCCATATCGATACTGTTCGTATGCATAAGGCGTTACGCCTGCTGTATACCCTCCTGTGGCTCCACTGCGATACGCATAATGGCTTTGTTCGCCGAACAACGCGTGCATCTTGTTAAGTTACGTTCACAACCACAACATAATCAAACCCGAACGCGATACCCCGACGCGCTTCCCTCACGGCTACAAAACGATGACTGACTGATTTTGTTTAGATTCACAACAAGGCCCGTTTACATAGCGGACGCTAAACGAGAGACGAATGAACGGAATTGTGGGCGACACCATTTAATGGTATGCGCCGTAAAACGAACCGCCTCCTACAAGAATACATTGTCTCTTTTCAATTTATTTATAATAACTATGTGCATCTCGCTTTTGCCGTATCAGATTGTGTGCAGTGGGACGCTTTGTGGCTTGGGCGCGACGGGGGGCGGGAACGGCCCGGCTTTAACGACACTTTCCGATGATAACCCTCCCCAATGCTGTAGCCCTTTAGGACCTTTTGAGTGGAACAATTGTCAATTTTATTCTTACGAATGCAATCGAGAACACTCTAAAATACATGATATATCTATGTTTCTATTTACATTATTTATGAAGTAGTAGGTTATTATTAGTCTATTAAATATAGTAATAAAAATACACTTATAGCAGCAGCTACATTTTAAGTAACTTTGTTTTAATGTGACAGTGCATCATAATTATTTTATAGAAGCGTACCTTTCTTAACCTATTACAAAATTACAGTAGGTAAGTAATATTGTATCAGAAAATGTCGATCATGCTGTGTATATCTTTTAATATGTAACACAAATCCTCTCTATCAGTAGTTTGATTGAATTGACGGCACGCATTAGATATATCTAAGTAGATATTTTATGCTTAGTAGTATTGTTTTAAAAATATAAGAAATTGTACAAATACTCAGCAACCCACATAATGTAGAGCCAAGAAGTTATTTTTTTTAAAAAATCTATTTGAATAGATGGATAAGGTTTCTCTACGTGAAATGATAGCATGTCCTAAGGCGTTTTTAATGCGTTCTGAGGTAACAATGACCGCGGGTACTGTAGGTTAGATCGCAACTATTAACATGATGTAATATGTAAAAATAGAGCAAAACCTTCCTACGTGAAAATTATCCAGCGTAAAAATGTTTCTCTAATTCGTATCATTAGTCCCAAAGATTCTCTCACGTTCAATCAAATAAACTGTTACGGCTCTATATTTTTTTTAAATGGCCTGATTTTGTAATGACAGGCGCAAAATGATTACCATTATTCGGCTTTATTATAGTAGTAGAGAATTGTGACTAATACTATTACTTATTACTAATAGTAGATCATTCGAGATGTCATCTGTGATATTTCCTAAATTATTTTTTTTAAATTCCTGTGTCAACACAGGGGTTTCTTTACGAAGAAAAGCGTCAAGGTGCTTTATTTTTTTTCTCTAACTAATAATATAATAACTAAAGAAGAAAAATCAAAGTTATAATTTATTGTGTCTGGCATGAAACTAGAAATAGTAAATATAACAGGTTTTTAGTGACGCTGCATAATTATGTTGCGCAACTATGAAAAAATATATATATTTAATTATCATTGTTCTCAGTTATCTATGTAAACTTACTGTAAAGTTTGACAGTGTATTTTTATATAGACATTATTTGTTTTATTTTTTTAATTTTACATATACAATATTTAATTGTACGTAACAAAATAAAATCTTTAAATTACTTTTTATAAAGAATGTTTTACAAATTTAATAATATATAAGTACCTTGTGAAGCGATTAACTATATATCCATCGGAAGTCGTAACAGACAGTGTTGACTCAAGCAAACGTGCAGGGGATTTCAGTGGCAAAAAAAGGACTCATCCATTCGGCCTATTATTCAACAAATGCAGTCTTCGGATTAGCACATTTCCGTTTGTCAGATTTTAATATACAATAAATCAAATATTTAATAAGAAATAAAATGCTGAAAAATAATACTATGCTGTAAGTTTTATTCCTTATTTACTTATTGTGCAGTTTCATTTTATTTTTGGCACAAGTATCCTTGGGTGACATGAAAACTGTAAATCAACGTGCAATATCTTAAATTTGTCGGTAAAAGATTAAACAGAAGTGTCTTAATAAGAACGGAGTCTTAATATTAAGGTCCCCAAGTTCCATCTACCTTTCCTGCCATGCGTGGGATATACCGTGAAGCTGAAAAAATAATAATGTACGAAAAAGAATAACGAATGTAAGAGAAAGAAGTGAATGTGGAAAGGCATATTGCTACTGGTAACAGAGTTAACAAGTTTTACAGAAGAAAATAGATGTAGAAGAAAGAGGAATGATGTGGGGATACGATCTCTTCGCATACGTATGGGGACACGTATCTGACTGGATCGATCGAATCATGATTAAAAATTTTATTCATCATAATTTTGACTAAGTAAAATTAAAAGAAATAAAGAGAATGCAAACCTACATACCTACCTATCAAAGTGCTGAGGTGGCTTGGCCCATATGGGCTTATATAAGTTTTTGTGATATTAGAATAATAAAAAAGAACTATGAAGGGTAAGTGGTACGATAGGCAAGCTGTGATTTCGCATGACTTTAAACACAATATCGATGCTACTGAATGACAGCGCCACCACTATAGTGCTTTATGACAGTGGACAACGCAAAAGGGGTGTGCAGCAACCATAGCATATGGTAATCCGTTCTCTTTGACTTCTCCGCCGAAATTAAAGTACCTGTTGCGTTTACAATCGCACGGCCACTGCGCCACGACCTCATTTTGACTAAAACCTTAAATACAGTGGATAAATTGGTACATTTTTGCTTAATCCTTCACCTTATTATAAAGGAATTGACAGTTCTGAAGTTTATAACAAAATAATTAAAAGAGATGTTATTTCCTTGCTTAGAAACGGAGTGTCACAATAGGTTCTCGGGTTCTTACTGCCTACCCTGCTATTTGTAGGATACAGCTTAAAGTTAGAACAAAACATTAAAAATAAAAGGACGCAACATTGATTGACGCTGAAAATATATTAAAACCTTTCAGAGCAAATTAAAAAAAATTAAAAATAAATATAAATAATGCACTTGAGATATCGTCATATTGGGTTATATAATATTGGATAATGGTAGATATGTGGAATTCAAGTCAGGCAAGTATCCTCCGAGTCATTACGCGAATATCCATCACAGTAGACAACTATCGTTTATTCAAGAGGACAAATTAAGCAATATATTTTAATTAAAAACCAATACCCGTTATTTTTACAAAAAATAGCATAACATAATAGATGAATGACCTATGTTTTTGTATAAATGTTGCATTCTTCTTGATATTTTTCTTATACCTATGCTAGTTTTTAAAAACGTGCATCAAGTATCCGGATTTTATCCTAAGCTTCACAGATTATTATAACAATCCCATTTTCTTTAAGTATCAAATAGAAAAATATCTCTTCTAAGAACTTCGTGCACTATTTTACCTAAGTCTGATGTGAATTTTTCACGCTACATCTTTGGACACGTGAAATATAGATATTTAAATAAAATACGTAATCTTTTTACTACTGTAAAAACAATTAATAATGAATAACAATATGCAATGGCAACAATTAAGATGTACGAATATTATTGAAATTATTTCTTTATAATTTAGGTGGGAATATTGTTGTTTCTACTTATAAATTGGGTATTAAGTTTACATCGCTCTCAAGACTTAAAAAAAAAAAAATTTTATAAAAAATTTTAGAATATAAAAACAAATTGTGCGCTCGATCCCAACTCGGAGCAATGGAATATTTAATGTTGTCAAGAAATGACAACATTAAATATTCCATTCCTTCTGGTAACGAGGCAAGTACGGCGTTGAGTACCGCTCTTTATTTAGTAACGGTACACACAATGCCTAAAAAATTCACTGTAAATCAGGTAACGAAGTATCTCAACACTAGCATACCTACCCAAGTGCGGGATACAGCGTGAAGCTCAAAAAAAAAGAATTGATATAAATATATATTTAAAAATTGTGTACAACAAACATACAAAACAAACTTGGCGAAATTTAAAACAATATATTTTTTTGCGGTCGTTTTATATATAAACGACAAATTGAATCATTAAGAGCTAAGAAATGTAAATATTACTTTCATTTCCTTTTAATTGAAACCTTCATCAGAGCTAGGTAATTTGAACCAAGAAACGTTTTTCCGCTTTCCGTCGTAAGACATTGCTTGTTGAATGGTAACTCTTTGTTTATTCGAAGTGGTAAGCATATCATTTTCTTGAGTGCAAATGAAATGAGCAATTAACAACCATCGCAAATATAGTCAAACTTAAATCCACCACTTAGACTACTGTGTCACGTATGCCTGAATTATCGACTTTTTATAAAAAAACTTACCACCATTTGACTAAGGCGACATTTTATAATTTCTTATAATTTAAGTGACATATTATCAACTAAGGCGATATTCTATTATCTCTTATAATTTAGTTGGACTATTGTATGTAGATCTTCATATACTCCAAATCATTATTTTTTATATGTCAGGCATCTATCAATTAGGTATCATTTCATTATTTCATTTATTTTGCACGGTTGTAATAGTTGTTTATCAGATGTTCTATACTTTTATTTGTCGACTAAAAATATTCATCACACTAAACAACTTTGTAAAGGATACATTGAATTATATGTTACAATTTAACTGGATAGTTCTATATTCTATAGCTTAAATCCTGTCAAAACCTACTAGCAACACGACAAAAATGAAACTTTTATTCGTGTATATATATATATATATATATATATATATATATATATATATATATATATATATATATATATATATATATATATATATATATATATATATATATATATATATATATATATATATATATATATA
>DWMZ01000110.1:0-36705 GCA_018249855.1 Eueides tales michaeli
TATATATATATATATATATATATATATATATATATATATATATATATATATATATATCTATATATATCTATATCTATATATACATATATATATATATATATATATATATATACATACACCGCAGTACACCTTTTGTCATAAATATAACAAGAACAATCGTATATAATATTTGTTAACTAGAATGAATGAGACCTAACAATCGTGTTAAGTATAGTTTTAAAAAAAATGTACATAAGCGACATAAACAATAACAGACATTAAACATTTAGAGTCTGTTTATCGAGGAAGCCTGTATCATTTAGGACTTATAAATCTCATAAAAATCTGATATATAATAAATAATAAATTAAAAGTGTTTTACAAGAAAATTACTACACATATGAATCATAAAGAAGATATTAGCAGTAGTAATTCAATCTTTTTAATTAATAAGATTATAAAAAAAATGGCGACTGTGGTAATGCAGTAGCAAAGTATCTTCCGTCACATTAAGCTAGATTGTTATAGGTTCGATAACCACTCAGCAATAACTATATTTGTCGTTATTCTAACAATACCACCACTCAACATCACAGACAATCATTGTCTCATAAGTGAACCCGTGCGTGAAAGACGGAGTGTCTTAACACTAGGCTCTCTATGCATAACCAGCTATATGCAGGATACTGCGTGAAGCAAAAAAAGAACATCCATTTAATATAAATACATAGCCAATATCAATAATTTACATAAAAAACTTAACCGAGACCGACCGAGATTATGAAAAGAAAATTTCCGATGTCTCCAATTTCTTTATGTGACATTACCTACCATCGGCGTGACATTATCGACTAAATGGAATTTGACACGCATACAATTATATATAACTTTGTAATCGACTTTCGTTAATTAATTATATTATTATTATAGGCGCGAGTCGTTGCGTGACGACCCGCCTAAGTAGCTAGTTAGGGCGACACCCAAATTTATACTCCCAGAGGACAAGAATGGAACACGCGATTGAATTTATAAAAGTCAAAAATTACTAGCAATTATTGTTAATTATTTGTTACTTACTAGTAATCTATATAATTTATTACTAGATTCTTACCTTTAATTTGAATATTCTAAAAGAATTTAAACATATGATGTGTAAATTTGTTATTAAAAAAATAATTTCAATTTATTATTTATTATTGTATTCTATTTGTTCTCTTTAATTTTTTTTTTTACTCTTGCGCTATTCTCCTTTTCTTCGTTACAGGTGTATCCCGCACAGAGACAGAGAGAACTTGGGAACGTTCCGGACTTTCCTTTTCTTCATTACAAGTTGTCTGTTAGAAACTGCTTGATGCAAGAAGGCCGTCTTTACCTTTTTATCATTTTTGTTTCTGTTTTTTGTTGTTGATCGTGTGCAATAAAAATAACGAGTACGAGGCATATTTTTAGCTTCATGTTATTTATCTTATTACCAGAGTGAGAAATAAAAACGCGGCGTTGACTTCCGCCACTCACTACGCAATGTTTAAAAGTGGATGAGGAAAAAAATCCTTATTTTGTACTACAACAGTCATAGAAAGGCATAGTAATCTTGAATGCGCGTATCAATATAGGTTTCTACGGTCGCACTCGGCTTTCTCATACATACTAGTAGAGGAAAGTGTGCCGCTGGTGGTCGTGCTTCCCGCCGTATTATATACATAATCTACTTTTGTGAAAGCTTCGCCCGCAGTAAAGTATTGGATACAAAGTACTGACTACATTTTTTTTGTTAATGTGCATACGTCTATATTTTTTAGTTTTGTTTCAGCTTCACATTGTATACCGCCTGCGGTAGGATATGCAGAGGAATCTTGGAAGTCTCATGTTAAGACTCTGGATTCATTAAGACACTGTCGTTTCCCACCTTCCCCTAAATTGTGAAGGAATTAAGTGTTGAATTTTGAAACTTAACGCTGCGCTTTACCTCGTTACCAGAGCCTCGTTATTGTCACCGCTCGGGAGGATGACACCTAATATGCACATTCTAGTGAATTAAAAAAGTACGAGTATACGAACATTATTAAAAGAAATTTCGAATATAAATTTAAATCTCTACTGTATTAAATAAAATACAATAAGCCGATTTTGTATTTTTGTTTACATTTTTTAATAGTAAAATGTAGTACACAGTAACAAAAAATGGATTTAGCAGCTTTACACTAAGCTGACGTTACGGCTTATTCATTCATTCCACTGCACTCAGCCACTGATTAGTTTAATACGTAAATGAATATTAAAACATATCATTGTTATGAATAATGCACTGTTATTGTAAGTAAATGTTTTTTTTTTTATATATATATATATAAGCACAGTCTTAGTGCAGCTTGTTGGAATATATAACGCTGTGAAAATGTGAAAAATTATGAGGATGGATGTTTGTTCCATTGGAAAAGTTACTGGACGGATTTAGATGAAACTTTACAGTAATCTACCAGTTATATAACAAAATAACACACAGGTTATAATTTACGTAAAGATTTTAAAGCAAGTGCTTAACCAAGTCTCGCATATAACGACTAAAGAGTAAACCAAATGAATTCAATATTAAGACATTTTATTTCATTCTTTAAAACATTTTGAAAAATTATGTGTTGAGAAGCGAAACCTAACGCTGCCTTTTTTCTCCAATAACTTAAAAAAATAATTGGTGAAATACCTATAGTAATATTTTAATGCATTCCTTAATGTGATCTAAGGAGTTGATCTAAGGAACGTTATATACAAAATGATTAACGATTACGTAAGGAAATTGGTGTGACTATTCAGTAGACTCTTCGACTTAACAGTCTCGATTACAAACAGTTAAGTTAACATTAAGTAGCGCACTTAACGCCACGCTTTTTATCACCAAACCAACCACACTAACCTACATTAAAATTTTCAACTATCTGATTAGAAGAGGTGTCAATAACAATGGCTATACGCAAAGCAAAATAAAGTAAACTGAATGCGGCTCGCATACATTCCTAGCATACCTATTTAGAGCTGTGTATGCGCGAGCGTGCAAGACAATCGACACGAACGAACGATAATGAATATTTTATTAGCTGCGTCGGGCAACATTTTTTGCCAGTATTTTTAGTCGGTATAAGAAAAAAATATTTAAATAAAAGTGAAAACTAAATTGGTCTGCAGTGTACTAAATAATTTCGATATGTACTTAAGTGTTGATAAACAATGTGAAGGAAGACAACGTTTCGCATTGTCTTCTGGAACGGGAAAATGAAAATGCTCACTCAGCTTCACGCTGCATCGCGCACGTGGCAGGGTAGGCAGAAGAGGGAACTTAGGAACCTAGTGTTCAGACACTTCCGTTCTCCACTTTCCGTCGAATTTGAGGCATTGCGTGTTGAGTGACGTAACTAAACGCCGCGCATTGCATTGTTACCATTAAAAAAAACTTTAAATATGTAATATTTCATTTCTTTATTTAGCGATCGGACCCACAACCGGTCGCGTTTAGTCTCACGTCAGTTTACTCGTTTACAGTAAGTTTACGATTGTGCTCCTGCTTCACGACAGGCTTCAAAGGAAAATAACTAAAATAAAATCATTCACCGAATTGAGAATCAAACCCCGACCATTGCGTTTACAGTTAGCGCCAAAACGCCACGACGATAACTGTTTGTAAAACTTTAGTGCATTTATACAATTAAAAAATAAAAGTGCTCCCATTAATTTGTTTCACGCTTGTGTTACGGCTCGTAAACATCATTTAGATGTGGATTATAAAACGGCGGTTTACGGATTTGCCATGAGTAAATAGTTTAATCACTTTATTAGCCGTAAACTGAGCACGGTCGTGGTGTAATATAGTACATACATATGTATAAAGTAAATTTTCTATACTAAAAAAGTGAAGACCATCGCCAGGCGACATAGGCAGATCAAGCAACTAATTTCATTCGTTACTTCATTCTGCAAGATACAGCGCGGCGTTAAGTTCCGCAACTTAACAAGCAATGTCTAGAACGGGAAACTGGAAAACAGAATAGCCAATAGACCTCAGATTCTGTTATCCTAAAAAATGAAAAAGGAAGAGGGAGTACTAAAAAGTAATTTGTGTTATAAAATATTATTCCAAGTATATTAATAAGTTAGTTTTAGAATTTTAGTTAGAAAAAATAAGGGATAAGCATAACTACATAGAATTATATATCGTATTTTTTTACCACGTTCATTAAAAGACTAGGTTTCCAATATGCCAACGGTAAGCACGATTAATAACGGAAGTAAACAGGAAGTAACGGAACGGTAATTCCACTTTAGACCACTGCGGGTTGCAACTAATAACTTATGTTATAAACTTTTATATTAATCTTAATAAAATACATTATATTATTCTATTTTCTATGAAATTTGTAGTCTAAGAAATTTGTTAGATACTAACACGAGGACCGGTTTTGAAATATTCACGTCCGCTGCGAAATCATTTGCAATCTTTAATATAGATTAAGTTAGCGGTAAAAAATATAAACGTACGAAAAAGTAGACAGTTTAACGTGTTTAATGCATATAGATGAGGGAATCTAGAAACAGGGAACCTACAGAATCTCCCTCTAATTTTCAAGTGATTGCGTATTCAGCCGTGAAATTCAACACCCCGCCTTATATAAAGTGATGTAAAAAATACTCAATGACGTGGCTTAATTTGATCTAGCACCAAAAGTAGCCATGATTTAATTTGAATTATTTATTGTATTCGTTATTAAAAATAAGTAAACAAACATATAGCATAATAATAATAAAATATTTCGATTTTCTTTCAGCCACTGTGTCTGTGTCAACTTGACAACAAAAACCCCATTTTTCTTCAGTTAAATAAAAATCTATCCAGAACCAGTTACTTATCGCTATATTTATATAAAAATTACATCAAAATTTGTTCAGCGATTCATCATTACTTCCAATTTCATTATAAAATCTACATATACGAGTAGCTCTAGCCCCTATAACAAATATACAAATGTTTGCAGTCTGATGGCTTCAACACAATACCATCATAGTATAGAGGGGGACGAGATGAAGCATTAATTTTTTTTCATTACACGAACTACATACAATGTAAGGGTGACGAAGTGACATGTGTGAATAATTAAAATAATAGTCGTAATAAAACTTCTCAGTCAGGGTGACCAGCATTTGATAACATAAATTGAGGATAATAGGAAATACTAGTGAGGAAAATAAATATTATTTATAGTTTTCAAATAATTTTATTTTAAAATAACTCTAAACTTGTGACACGTTAAAATTTATGGCAAAATTAATACAATTTCGGGACTATACGACGAATATTTACATTGTCCTAGAAAAATCTGGACGGGTGGCGACATTATCAGGCTAGGTTAACGACCGACGCTAAAACGCCTCTAATTAATTACAACGCACAATTAAGAATGCTTGTACCCACACTAGCCGTGGCTAAGTAACTCGTTATTTTACTACCAACTTGTATCATATAAAAATTCTGTATCATTTATTATTTTTAAATTACAGCAAATTGATTTATTACAAAATAAGTCGATTTGCTGTAATTTTATTAAAATTTAAGACAAAAAAGTCGATTTTGTTTCTAACAAGTTGTTAAAATCCTGTTATTATTAACATTTGGTAGTTGGAATATTTTTATTCAGGATTACATTTAAAATAAAGATACTAAACAAAATGAAAAGGAATATATTGATACAAAAATGCTTTGTTAATAGCAGAAAATGTCAGACCAAAACTAATTCAGAGATAGTATTATACTGATATTATATAAAACTTACTAGAAAAAATGATAAAGGTAATTGAACTATTTCCAACATTAACAACTTTAGTTGGAGCCGTACAAAAAAGACAATAAGATCCTTTAACCGATACATGTACTAATTTTACAGCCAAATAACTTTGAAACAAGAGGCAGGAATCACGTTCAGATCAATAACCAATGCCAATATTGACAATTTTTTAAGGAGTTTTTCGCTTTTAATCCTGTATATAGAAACAACCTAGTGCTTAGACGTTTCTCTAGTCACTTTCATTCTCCAAGTTTCTTCGAGTATCCGAGACATCACTCATATTATTTATATTTATTTATATTAATTATTTAATATTGTATACATTTTGAAGTAAACCAACGCAGCAAACGCACTATCGTCGTCATGTTTTATAATTGTGTACAAATCATTTACAAATGACCTGATTAGTGTTACAAATTACCAACGTTGCACTGCGAAATGAAAGCGTCGCGTTCTTTAGCCTTATAATGTTGACTATACCATCATATATGTATGTATGTAATATTGTTAAAATCTATTTATATTTTGAGACCCATGTGGCGCAGAGGCCCAAGTATGCGACTTTAGACACGACGGTTGTGGGATCGAATCATTTTTCTCCGAGTAGGAAAGATATAAATATTTCATTAAATATTTAATATTTTTCCATTTTCATTATAGTAATGAGACAAAGCGTGGTGTTGCGTTCTGCCACTTAACGCGCAATACTCTGAAAATTCGGCAGAAAATGGGGAACGGAATTCTCTTAATGGTAACGGAAAGTTGTTATTAGACTCTGCTAAGGTAGGCTATGTACAGTATAAAGCAAAAAAAAACAAATTAAATTATCTTCACTCTTGTAAGAAGGATAAAGAGCGGCGTTTAGTTCCGCCATATATTTCTCTACTTACCCTGCTATACTCAGAATATAGCGTGAGCTAAAAAAATGTGCACGAAAAACAAAAAAATACAATATTTAATGTTTAAGCTGAAATCAAACCTACAACCGCAAGTACCGACACTTTGCCACTGGGCCAAGTATAATGTCAATCGTAAACGTCAATTTATAGACTACATATGATATATTATTTGATTGCTTGAATATATGTTATTGTTTTGTTATTTGTATTGTATTGTTAAAACATTGTTATTTTTAGTCGGATACTAAAATACCTATATACCTACTACATTAATTATTAGACACATTATCATTAAAATATATATTTTCAGCATCTGTCAAGCATACGATATCGACAGCAAGCTAATTTAGTATAGTGTTGTAGTTATACGTTCAATTCACAACCTTTTAAGATATCTAAGTTTTTTTTTAAAATTTTTCTAGACATTACAACTTTCTTCAAGACAAAGCCTTGATTTTTCTATAATATAAGAGGTACCTTTAGGAACATATCTTTGCCTACTCCACAAAATAAAAAAAAAAACAACATATCAAGAATTTACGTAAAATGGAAAAAAAATACTTCAATAATAAAAAAATACCTATCATCGATTAAAATTTTAAATTTATTTAAATGAACAGTCGTAATAAAAATCTACCATTTATCTATACACAGAATGATAACCCAATCAGCATAATTCCCAATCGCTACCCACACTTAATTTCAAATATAGTAAGGTAGCTTTACGTACAATAGTATAAAGCGTTAGATAGCGCGCAAGGTTAGCGAGGGCGATGGCCTGAGCCCCTCTTGACACATGGGAGCTAGCCGCAATATTCAATATATAACTTTATATCGTCTGTCTGTAATACGCTACACTGTTATGTTATAACTGTTCATTATATTATTCTACTAGTTTTTTCTATTTTAGAATTGATGAAAGTGAAATAGGAAGGTTTATATGGATTTTTTAAATTTTACTTTAGCTGCGTATTGAGATAATTGAAGTTTTTTTAGAACAACATCGGTATTTGTTTCTCCAGAGCGAGTAAATTAAAATAAATAAAGTCTATGAGTGAGTTGGAATCTACAACCATCGCTCATATTATCTCACCTACCGCTGAGCCACAATAAACTACATTATATAGTTTTATACTAAATATCTAGTTTCTAGTCGTCTAGTTATATATGTATAACAGAACATCTAAAAGCTACATTTACCAAAAGCTTTTATAATAAGCTTCATTTTAAAATATTCCAATATTGAATATACAATTTCCTTCAAAACGAACACCAAAATACCGGTTTTATCCTAAACCATACAACATTTTGTAGTATCGAGTTACAATAGCCCCTTTTTAGTAACGCTGCAACGGGCGATGGCAGAGTGAACTATTGTTTTAAATTATGTTGACGTTTTTTATATTACTATTTTATGTTTGTACGTCTTAAGAATATCTAAGAAACCGTAGTGTTAAATCATTTTGGTAATTAATTTTAGTTTATCACAAATAATAAATATTGGTCAGATTATGAATTGAACCTTTAAAAATCTTTAGTGCTAATTAAATAAAAAAGTATTTTCTAAAAATTTCTTTCACTTTCAAATAAATAGTCTCGTTAACAAATAAACTTTAAAGCTCCAACCAACGCATCGATCTGGAACCTTCCACGGAACAGCTTAAGCAAAGATTTATCTCTTGATTTTAAAAGAAACAATGAGTAAAAATAGAAAACAAAACAAATGTTTCACTCGATAGTAAAATTAATATGTTCAAATTTTGCCCATATTGGGAATCGAATCTGTAACAACTACGTTTCGTAAAAAAATATATATTTCAAATATCTTCTTACCAAATATTTAAATATGTTACTAAATTTCTACGTTAACACTTTGTATACTCACTCAGCTTCACGCTGTATCCCGCACATGGTAGGTTAGGCAGAGGGAACTTGTGAACCTAATATATCTTAACATATTATACATTACTGTATATTAAGTACTAATTTTGAAGTAGTTGGAACCTTTCACAGAACATAAACAGTGGTCTATACGAAAACATTCCTCAATATGATCACCAAAATACATTTAAAATTTAAAATATTACCGTAATTTTAAAGTTAATTCTTCAAATAATGCACTTTTATTTTATGATATCAACAGTAACAATATATATTTTTAAATACTTGGAACTAATATTAGGATCCAGTCGCGGCTGTTTAAAATTGTAGCAATTTTGCCATATTAAATATTTAAAATTGACGTAACTTTTTTATTCATTAATCGTTTTAACTAAAACAATCAAAATGTTGAGGGAAAGTTGCCAAAATATAATAGTGATAACTGACCTCAAGCCGTTTCTGAGATTAGCGCGTACAGACGCACAAACAAAATGAAAAATCGTTAATTTTGGACACTTACTTTAATGCACGTACCCTATTAAATTTCTTTAACATATCTTCCATGTACATAAAATGATCGGTTACAGATTTATTATAAGTATAGATAGATTATCAACAGCATCCCAGAAGAATTAAGAGGCAAGCCTGTTTTACCGTCATCGTCGTGTTGTATAAAGTTGAGTCGAGTAATTAGGCCTCCGTAACTGGATTCTCATATCTCGAACGAATATATTTCACTTTTAATTGCGTGTCTCTGAGAAGCTGCTGTTTTCTCTGGTTTTAATAGTGACTTTTAGTATAATTGGACGTTATATTGATTGTGTTCATGTATTTGATTAGTGGATTCGGTACTACCTTATAGCATTTTTGTATTTTAAATATTCTTAAATGGGAAACGGAAGTGTCTTAACACTAGGATTTCTGCCCATAGGTTTACAAAGTCATTATTACCGGAACGAAAAAAATCAAACTAATTCATTCCTCCGACTGGGAACCGAACACACAACCATCGCGTTTACATTTGATCTGCGACGCCACGACAGTTTAAAATATGTTTCTATCTAAATTTATAATTCTAAGCTTATTAGTTTTAAATAATAAGCGAATGAATCAAGACACGAACATCTGGCGACCAAACAAAGTGTTGTTCTCATATTGCTTTTTTTCATTCTCGAGTAAGTTATTTTTATTACTGGGTTAGTTTGAAGGTGTCAGTCTTTTGTTCAATAGTAAACAAGCATTTCCTGTGTGTGTTTTTAAATGTGCTAACTAGGCACAACTATATTTAAACCTTAGAATACCGTCGCGGCAAAAGTACAGCTTTTAGTTCTCCCCGCTTATTTTCATTTTATCTTACGACACAAAGTAAAATCTAATGTCAAAACACATTTAGTCTTTTCATGAAAATGTCCCAAACATTGAATATATAACTATGTTTTCTATTTACCGCCGAATTTCTAAGTATTGCGTGTTGAATAACGGAGCTCAACACCGCGCTTTGCATCATTATCAAAGATGAAATAAAAATATTAAATATTTAATTTCTGCGACTAGGAATGGAATCAAAAAATCGTTAATCTTTTTATAAGCTCCGTGTAAAGGGTGGAGTCTGTCTTTGGAGCGTGAAAACGAGGCTTAATATTAATGTCAAAGAGGTATAATCACGATCACGAGACCGTGAAAAGGTAACTTTCCTTTTCATAATCAAAGAACATTATTTTTATTATAAAAATGAAAGCTATTTTTGTGTTATAATCCGAATCTTATAAAGTTCAATTTATGTATAGTTTCAATTTTTATTAGTAATGTATAGTTTCAATTTTTATTAGAAAATAAGTGTTAATTTTTTATTTGGTAGAAGCCGTGACCGCAACTGTAGTGGGTTCAACCTGCTTGAATATATTTAAATAAATTCAATTTTTTTTATTTCTTCATTCTCGCTCAAGCTACCTCGTTTAAGCGCAACGTTGAGATGCGGCACTGAAAAACGCTATTCTCCAAAAATTCACCTAACCGGAACCAAGCTTTAGACATAATCTTAACGTTCCTCTGCACTTTTTTGTTTTGTGAAAAACTCAATAGCAATTTCGATTTAAAATGATATATTTTACAATATAACATAACAATAAGCACACATATCTTCAAAATTATACATAAATCATAAACAAAAGACGATTATATGCTAGCAAGTAGCTTCCTCCACCATTGTTTATCGCCAACATATTATACGACAAATATTTGAGGTCGCACCATATCTGAAGCGACGCGTTTTAAATATACAACTAGCTTGAACTAAAAGTACCTACTTGCATTGACTTCTATAATATAAACTGCGTTATAATGCGTAGTTATCTTTGGATCTGTACTGGAAGCCATTGAATTATTGATTACTCTATAAATATTTGATTAAAATATTCCTTTTTCTCGGAGTATAGTCATTGTTTAATTCATACTTTATTGTTGTAAATAGGGTGCCTCGTGGAGAATGGATATTGTTGAAACACCTGGTATTAGATCTACATAGTTCGGTTACTCAGAATAAAAAGCTTTACGCTCTTTCCGGCGTCGCTGTGTAGACAAAGCCAAAGCGGTGAAACAAAAATGATTTCAATATAAATATACCGCGCGTAGACATAGAATATACAACCTTTATAGTAACACTGCCCCATCCTACCAGTTCAAAATAAAATACTAAAAAACATGTTTCTAAGATAATTTCTAATTTAATAAAATTTTTAAGATTATTTATTTTATCTATAATGTTATTATTTTAATTATTTAATTAATATTCTTTATTTATTTTCAATACGCTAACGGCCTCGCATTATGAATAGCATCCCAATGGGATGAGCGTGATAGGACCTACCAGTACAATCATGACAAAGATCTTAAATAGGGCCTTACAGCGCATGCGTTGAATTTATTATAGAAATAATATTAATGATTATTGTCTAGCCTTCATTGTTTATATATTTTTAGATCTTTAGATTTAAAAATTGGATATATAACGTTTTAGTATTAATATGCATTTTTTTTTTTAACAAATAAGTGATATTTTTCATTGTAATGGCGGGTACGTATGCGCGAGTTGAGAATTTTGTACGACAATTTGTTAATAGTTTCAAGTAACGATTTTTTTTTGTGTTTTGTATAATTTTATATTTACAAATCTTCTTGATATTAATTATTGTTGAGTAATAATAATTATGATTAGATCATTAATATTTTAAGACTCTTTTAAAAGTTTCGATAAAACAATCGTTTAAAGATATAGGTAGAATAAAAATATAAATATAATTCTTTTGTAATAAAATCCTTTGGTTTAAACTAGTGTCGTAGTGTTGGAGCATGCGCTGTTCATTGTACATAGTAGTGCGTACAGTACGGTCGAGAGGCTAGATTTCAGAATTTACACAAAAAAATTTTGAAAAAGTAATCAATAGTATGAAGAATCCTGAATAAATCTGTACTGGTAGCTAGGCCCTAACTTCAGGGCGGTCAACGTCACACAACGCCGCCGCCATAATTTTTAGAGCAAATGCCCGTTTCCAAGTATTATAGATGTTTTTTACAGTATTGATTGTTACAGTTTATATTTATTTATTTTTACAGTTTATATTTTTTAGTAAATGATTGTCATCTCGTAGTGAATTAGTATGATTTAATTATGTTTGAAAGAGATTTATTTATATAACGTTTTTATTTTAATTAGTATCATTTAAATATTATTTTAATATTATACTGTTATAAATTTATATTTGGAAATCAATTTAATTTTTCTTTGTGTATTTTATATTCTACCTAGAAAATATTTAAATTATTAAATGCAGATTTTCTCCTACAATAAAAAAAAGATATGTATATTAAAATATGATTTTAAAATATTGAAATGGATGATGTAATTATTTCATTACAAGTATTTATTTGAAAATTAATCTACAAATACTTCGCAATGCCGGATTTCGCTGCGGCGCGCAGCAGATTCTACTTTAGATCAGATAAAAACATATAAAAACGTCTGTGCAAATACATTTATAAACTGAAATTAAATAAACGTAATAAATATTAAAATTAATAATTGTTTAATTCATAAAATTAGAATTTAATAAAAATAAACATAAAACGATCATTAAAATTTCATCGTTAATTCAAACAAGGTACGATCGATCGATGCGCAAGCAATGAGAGTTGGTTAAATAAATGTTAAATAGGTGTGTTTCAGTGCATTCACATTTAGTGAACTTACCTCATACTTGATGCCAGCGAGCCGCAGCCATGTCTCCACCTTCAAGCAGTACGGCGAAGTCGACGGCAACAAAGGAGTTCTTGAAAACTGGTACAAATATACAACATCTTTTTCGAAATTAATCTTGTGGACATTCGGCTTGGGCGGGGCCGGCTCTACTTTCTTCTCCTCAGGCACCTTCACTTCGGTTTTTTCGGATACCGGCGGCTCCTCTTTAGTCTGTTCATTGTCGGGCGCGTCTTCTTTTAATTCCTTCTCTTTCTCCGTATTTTCGGGCACGTTGTTTATAACTTCTGTAGCCATTGTGTAGAAGAGGTGTAGAACACAAGTTCTTTATTCACACACAAGCGTTTTTTGTCTTATATATAATTTGTTCACTACCGCCAGCAGAGCGCGTTAGCTGCGTAGCGAAGACTGACTACCGCAAAGCCGCACAACAGATAGTCAACTGACTGAATAACTGGTTGCCAGGCAACGCTATTCAATATTCACGCCGCACTGGATTACAAAATGGCCGCTCCTGCAATGTTACGGATACGTCAAATGATCAATTTTTTTACAGTAAACATTTGATATTACGAATTTTGAGTAATAAATAGAAATAATATTCTTAAAATTATATAAAATAATTAACTTATATTTAAAAATATGTAAATAAGTATTAAAAGTCACTAGTTTTATTTAGGCGCGAAATATTAAATATTTTATGACACATTTATTTTCTTGTGAAATATTGTAAATAGAAAACCATATTAACGCATTAACTCGTATAATGTATTAATCTTCCTTATGAATGGAGATGATATTTTATGTAAGAGGATTAGGAGCTTTCGCCAATGGCACTCGGGTATTACATTTTGGCGACAAGCATAAGCATTCATAAGAGCTAAAATAAAGATTCATTTCTTCGTACTCTTTTATTTTATGTAATTTTTATTTTATTACTTTATTCTTTTGAAATGCTCACAAATTTTGGAAATAAAGTTTAACTACGAATTTCAAAGGAAAAAAAATCTTGTAAAAAATGTTGTATCAAATTTATTTAAAGTACTTTTCTTTTATAGAAAATAACATTTAATGATTAGGATTTGCACACAATACGGCTGTTTTCTGAATTGTACGCACATCGCCCATAGCGTACCAGAGTGCGGTATAATTCGTGTGACTGACGTCACATGTGACTTGACTAGTGCTTACTATGCTGACGGATCGGGGCGTTAACATCGTGAGCACCGACGTCATTTTGACATTCCACGTCAATATCGCCATCGTCACTTGCTTCGATTACGGAAAATGCTTGAAATACAAGCATTTTACCATCTTTATCGGCTACACCACACACTGCGCTCATATTTATATCAAAAAATGCTCTGTCCGGTTATGTTTAACTTGTTGAATTCTTAAGCATACTCACAAGTTGGCCGAATTATTAATACTGCTGACAGACGGCGCGCTCACTAACACGGACCCCACGTTAATATTTGAAATGTGGTTATTGCTGTTTGGAAAGTTCGGAAAACGGTCTACATTATTAATAAATAAGATAATCAATTCTTTTTTTTTCGTTTAGATCTGAGGCAGTAACTTTAGTGATCCGGTGGTAAATTGTTTGACGTTGAAAAAATAAAGCTTCTAACTTCTTATTTTGAATAAAATAATTGATTTTGAATTGAATAATTTTATTAGAAAAAGAAAGTGTGTAATTGACATTCTTAAATATAATACAAGCACGCCACGTATCTACTTATATTAATAATATTTTGTAGATTTCGTTACGAAGTATTTTTTTTTCAGATTTACGCTGTATTCCGCACGTGGTAGGGTAAGCAGGGGGAACTGGGGAAGACAAGACATAATGCTCTAATCACGATAACAAAAAATAAACCATGTTTGGTTCGTTTTTACCATGAAAATTTGTATTTGTATGTAGCTAAGTCTAAAATTGAGAAATTATTACAATAATTTTTCTATCTTTTCTTTTCTACGTTTTACTTCAAACCTTTTCACGCAGTATCCCGCATAATCACTGCGTATCTCGCATATGTAGATACAAACTACCCAGCTTTACAGACATGGTAAGTAGCAAAACAAACTACACGCCATTTTCTTGTTACCAGCGAAAATCTAAAAACTCACAGTAGAAATCGAATTCACAACTCCCACGCTGTTTCACTGCGCCACGACGGCCAAATTAGTATAATAAACAACTTACTATTACTACCTATTGATACTTGTTTTTATATAACTTTAGCTATCTGTATTTATATATAGTATCCATTGTCAATGAGTATTGTTCAGAATGATTCAGTGTTAGTCATCACCTCATAAATAAAAACAAATGTTTGAACCATATTTCAATGGTTTTTCCTTTGCCTTTAATTATTTCTTAAATGATTCATGACGTATTTATTTCATTATATTAAATAGCTGTTTGTAGAGATTATTTTTATATAGCCACCGTTAGTTTCTCGTTGTATCCCGCACATGGCAGGGTAGGTAGAGAAAACTTAGAAACGTAGTATTTAGATAGATACTTCATTTCCGTTAACACACTTCCGTTTACCACTTTCCACTAACTTTGAGTTATTGTGTGTTGAGTGCTTGAACTCAACGCCGCGATTTGCTTTTGCCTTGCCTTGCCAGAGCGATAAAAATATTAAATTTGTTAAATTATTAATAAAGGAAGAGAAAATAGAACAAGACACATTCAAAAAAATATTTATATTCAACGTAGTACTTAACTATATTTATTTATTACTTAAAACTTATAACACTAAACATTCGTGTCACTGAAAAAGTACAGAGCTAATAAAAAAAAAGAATTATTAAACAATATTTGCACCCCATTAAAATAATAATAATAATATTGAGCACTGTAAAATATATATCGTTATGTAAAACATTATCAATTATTAATTTCATGTTATCTCTCGTTAATCGTATAAAAATATTCTCTTTCTAGCTTTTAGTATTTAAATAAAAAATGTAATCGTGCCATTGGATCAATTATTTAAATAAAAACCATTCACAATCCATTATAAAACAAACAGACACTACAATAAACATCATTAATATAAAAAATGTATCATTAATATTAAAAATTAATATTAGATTCGTCATTAAATAAAAAAAAATCATTACCAACTAATACAATACAAGCATTTTCTCTGAAACAATTAATGAGATAACAATTAATGAGAAAAAGATATCCTTGTATTTTAAGAATAACGCTTAACCTGTGAATTATTATTGCTATCTCTCGCACACTCACTCACTATAATACGCTTGTTAGTACATAAAAAATGTATATCAACATTGTGATCTCTTTCTAAATAATATTTTATAAAATATACTTGCTATAATTAAATTGCCCACTATATTTCGCTTTAAAGTTTATTCATTATTATGTATTTTAACTAAGTATATCTACTTTCTCGTCACTTTAAAGCTGCGTTTACAATACAAAAGGTGTAGTAATGTATGTAGTAAATAAGCTAGTATTTTTATAATATTACTTATAATAAGCCACTGTTAAGTTAAATGCACGTTCTTTGATGATTGTGATAATTATTATATAATAAAGTAGTGAATTTTGCCTTTAATTTAACTACTATAGAAATAACAAGCGGGAAAATATCAAGATAATATTTTTGCTTCGTTGTATTTCTTCATATACTTAACTATTTGGTATAAGCATAATCATCAAAATCATCAAACTTTATAACAAAGTATGACAGAATGTATATTAAAATTTAATTTATAAAAAGCTATTTTTTATTTTTTTTTGTCACTCATTACAACTTAGTCAAACTAGCGTGCACATTATGTCTAATAACTCACTTAGACTACATTGGCTATAACTAATTCATCTAATTTTGTGATTATTCATAATTATTGCATTGTATTGTGATTATTGGCTCTTAGACATAAGAGCATATTCCGTGATGTATAATTGTGTGACATATTAAAAAAAAAAACATTAATATATTTTGTCATATTTCTGTGTTATATTTTTAAGATCTATAAAGTTTTAATATATATTTTTAAACATCTTTGTCTTATAATTTTAAAGATTTTTATTAATATTGTATTTATACACACGAGTATATGAGAGAAATATACAAAAGTTGCGTATATATATTTATAGATTAACCTTTTGATTTTTCTCAGTAAAAGCTCAAGGTGTAGCTACACCTTGAGCTTTTACTGTAAGCACGAAAAACTTGCGAAAATATATTCGTATCGCTATCGAGAGCAATTTGTATAGAAATTGACAAGCGCCCCTAGCGCGCGTAAAAGGAACTAGTTTTTGTTAGTACTACACTTGAGAGGGGTATAAACATCAATTGAGTTAGTGCTAACATTGTTTTGACGTATAACAGTGTGAAAATCGAATTCTGGCTATCGACACTTATGTAGTTTACTTAACATTCTTCAACGAGGACCTTCGAAAATATTAAATATTTAATTTCCTCGATCGAACCCAGAACCTGTCGGTTACAGTCACACTCTTGTGCCGCTGCATGGAAATTTAAATTTATACAAGTAAATATTTTAAATGAATGGATAAAATGTTCTCCATTTTATATAGTTAAACGATCATTTCATTAATTCAGTCACTCTCTACGTGTCGTTACCGTGACGTCACTAATGTCATCGTATCGAGTTCTCGATAGTCGACGATAGTGCTTCGTGCTTTAAGCTACCGTCGTACTCCGTTCGGAAGGATTACGATACGAATTCGATGTTTGTTCGTGCTTAAACTACTATTCAAGAAAAATCAAAAGATACATTATATTTATTAGCCTTTTAAAATATTTTGCATTATTGAATTCAATTTTAAATGTCAAAACTGTCATATAAAAACACATCAACAGTACAGCTCTTTATGTTCTTACAACACAAAAATCTATGGAATATAATTACAATATACATTACAATATTATTTGTTCTCAAACTTTAAAGGCAACGCAATCTTACTAGTTTCGATGATTATTGGAATATTCTATTAATATGTAACAATATTTTATCAAACGCTAGATCCATATACTAAACAAGCGAACGATAACACACATATATATAATATAAATTATTATATATAAAATTATTAATAGTCAAGTGATGTATTCCGTCATTTTGCTAGTTATTAATGTGACAAAACAATAAATAAATACGCAGATAAATAATATTTTAAGGCACACTGACAATAACATCAAAGACACTGAATTAACCTTAATCTGAGTTCATGTTTGTAAAATTGGCAATTTTTAAATTGTTTTTACCCTTATTGAATCAAATTGTATGTAAAAGAACTAATATATCAAGTATAAGTCTCGATTGTATATAGTTATGCAAAATGGATCTAATTATGAAAAAAAAATTGTATGATGTCAGAAATAATAAATTGTAATACATTTTTGTTCAAACAGAACATTATTCCGGTAAAATAAGGATATACATTAAATGGTAACTGCTTAGTTCTTTTGCTAGGAAAGTTAACAATTATTTTGATATATGTTTCTAAAGTCTATTAGGTCAAAATTGCATAACCAAATACAATATAACAAGTATGAATAGTGATTTTTAAAATATTTTTTTATATGTATACGTTCAACTTACAAGGTTCGTTAAATATTTATCATAATAATTCTCGACTCACTCTTTTAGAACAATGTATTAAATGAAATAAAAATCCAAATATCACTATTATAATTAGATGCCACAGTGTTTGCTATATAAGATACTATTTAGAAACATAAACATACGTCATACATGTAAATACAACTAATAGTTGAAGACATGAATGAATGAATGGAACTGATGTGTCGCATCTTTTAAGACTGAAGTTTTAATACTTCACACCTCAAATTTTATTTTTTCTGTCATATTTGACTTTTCCAGACCTAAAATACATTTTTATTCAAATTTTCTTTACAGTAAACTAAGTTATGCCCATGGTACTGTACGAAAATATAAATATTCACTAATTAACTTCTTTCATTCATTCATATGTTCAAGTCAAGTGACCGTCTCTGTTCAAATCATCAACATAGCCGTACCCAGCTACACATATCCAAAAATATATTTTCTACTTTTGTTTGTCGCACGAGGTCTAACACGTCAAAAGACTTGTACAGTATAGAATAGTATAGTCGTAAGATTGTACGTTCATTTTATTGCTTTTCCTTATACGGTTTGGCGCTACTATGTTATTTTACTACTCGTTTTGTACTAATTAGTGTCTAACTTTACTCTAATATTATTTACTTAGTTAAGTCTGGTCGCTATAGAAGTTTTAATAATTGAAGTAATACATAATAGATAATTATAAATATTATTAAATGATGCTTGCGTGACAAATGTAAATAGAATTATTTCGATATTTCCTATTGAACGGCAAATGAATAAAAGTGTTACTTAAAATTTTATCTAAGAATCTATCCTAATTCACAATAACACGCCATACGAGTACATAAGAATTCTACACTGCAAATCAAAAATAACAAGTTTTCTCCGTAATGTCATAACTGAATTTTATATGACATCCTTCTTACTAAGCTATATCATGACACTGGCGAAGTGATATGTGCTCAACTGGCACGCTCGAAACGCCATTATCAAAGAACCATACTAAGCTATGTCATTAAATCGTAATTGATCGCTGTACATTGAAAGAATATGAGAAAAAAAAAACAAATTATTAGAGGCATTTATTAATACTCGTTTTTTCGTTTGTGTACGATAATATAAGTGGCTAAGCGGATTTTAATGGAATTTCTCTATTATATTTTGATAGAACTCCTTTAAAATTTACTATATTTATCTTATTTCAATGTGTACATAAATAAGAATTTGCGACAAAATTGCTACAAAATAGTTGTTTTATTGATATTAGTATAAATAATTAGTAACTGAAGCCGCGAGAGGGTCGCCAGTATCGAAATATGTATGTATATAAATATGAATATATGATAAGACACACTAATCTACAGAAACCAGACTACTAACCGCATATATAAACAAGCCAACTACCAGAAAACCTTACAATTATATTGAATGCTAGCGTACTAACATAGTTAACATTTATATTTTAATCTATGCATTTCATTTGTGCTATATATTTTTGGTCAAAAATCCATATTATTTTCATCTAATACCAAATTGTTTAAAAAATGTATGAAATTTTAAATTTTTTATTACATAAATTGGTATAAAAATGCATTACTTTGTGCATTTAGAATGTTAATGTTAACCATATGGCCTCGTCTGCGTGTCTGTTTGTATGAAGCTTATAAATGAATGAATCAATTATAGTGCGATTTTTTAAACAAAATCCTTAACCACCGTGTTGGTTCTTAGCTGTGTTTTATGAAAATCGGATCAGCAGTTTTAAAGCTACATACACATTGGCAAGATGAGACAACGGTTTTTCGAGGCGGGGTTATTTATTTCATTTTGTTTATTTTCTTTCATTTGTTTGATATTTAAAAGAGAAACTATATTTAACGCTTCTAGATTTTAATTTAATGTAAATTAGTCATATTTGTAGATCGTTTAAGATTTTCATTTAAAATTTTAATCGTTTTTATTATAAAAGTATATATTTTTTGATAAAATCCGTTTTTAAAAGAAGGTATAGCATAGTTAATGTTCGTATATAAGTTACCAAGTATTGTTTAAAATGTAGTAAAGTTTTAAATATGTAAAAAATATGTATATAAGAAAAATATGTATGTTATAATTAGTTAAAATTGAGTAAAGCAACATTAAATTTTATTAAATTTATGTAAATATTGGTAATGCGTTAAAATATTTAAATCAATGTGGGTATATCAAATATATTAAATCGCCGAACTATATACACAACACACGGCGTTTAATTACGCGATTTTAAACTTAAAATATTTTGAAATGAAAGAGATGATAGTGATGTAGCGCGGATTATCAGTCATATACCACCTATAGAGATGCGCCATGTCATTATATAAAACATAGTGATGTATCACATATCTTTATACAGACAAAAATAAAGAATAACAATGACATTTAGGGATGTGCCACTCTGTTTTTGTCTACTACAGTCTACTCCGAGCGAGGGCTAGAGCTGGACGGACGGATAGTGAGTATCCACGTCCACGTGCACGATAATGATGTACCATGTTTTTATACAGACACAAAAACGCAACCAATAGTGATGTAACATCATATTTCACACAATTTTTTTACACAATAAAATCCATTATTTTAGTGATTTCTGGTAACATTTAGTGATGTACCACCATACTTCCCTCTACTACAGTCTACTCCGAGCTCGAGCTAGAGCTGGACGGGGTGTAGCTGTAGTAGTCCTGCTGCTATGCTGTGTGTATCTGTTCAACGTTTAAATGTGTGATGAAACGTAGGCGCATTTGTAGTGCGGGGCGTAGTTTACGTATGACGGTCTCGACTTCAGTTTTCATTGTGTCGCCGACGAACATATATTTTATGTGATAGCTGAGGTTTTGTTCAGAATTTTGTTGTTATAAAGAGGAAATGTTGTAACCTTTCTTATATTTATGTATATATGTCTTTAGTTTAGAGGGGACTACGGAAGTTATGATACTCTGGTCCGTTCCCCACTTTCTATTGATTTTAATTTTAATTTTTCTCAACACACTGTGCTTTGCCTTATTACCAGAGCGAGGTAAATGAAAATATTAAATATTTCACTTTTTCGAGTAAGTCTTAAAAAGAAATATAATAGTATTTCAAAATTAGTCATATCTAATAATTGGTTTTACTGTACACAATGATTTTGCTTTAAAATTCATATAAATATACTTATGAAAAAACCATTACTTCAAAGTATCGAAAATAAACTCTACCTAAAAAAATTACCCAGAAAAAAACGTTATAATACCACAAAAGTCACATCAAAAAGGATACAGCAAATCGCATATAGGATCTATATATTGCAGATGCGGCTGAGTTTTGTCTATATGCGCCAACAACTCGTACAGAGCTAGAGTAATATCCATAACAGCTCTGGATAGATCCGAGTTAAAACGCTGTAAGTACGGCCCCACCAGATGACAGAGGAATATTAATTGCACTTCCGTACGTATCTCAGGTGATATTTTCTCTTTTACGAAACTGTAATTCAGAATTGGTAGTGATTAATTAAATTATGTTTCACGCTGTATCCCGCATCTAAGTGTTAGGATTATTTTTTTTCACGCACCGAGTGGCGGAACTCAAGTGCGGTTGCAGAGTGAGGAAATTAAAATAATTAATACTCTTAATAGGAGATCAAACCAGGTATTGGAAATAAATAATTAATTAAATTTTAAAACAGTATACGTAACGGTAAATATAAAAAAAGGTAGTCAATATAATTGACAACAAGTTTCGAATTTAAGATATTATCGGTATTTTTTATTTTACTGTAATAGTTGTGAGTTCAATTTTCCAGATTCATTTCACTTTGGAAAAGAATGAAGTGGAAAAATATGCTTTTTTAACAAAATAAATATTATTGTCGAACGTAAGGGAGTGTCTTAACACTAGCTTTTCAGTTTCCCCCCGCCTAGTCTGCCATGTGCGGGATACAGCGTGAACTTGAAGTAAAACCAGAATGTACATACATACATATACTCTGGTTAATAATTATTATAATTTATAAAAATACTTAGACAAGTGATCAGTAACTTGATCTATTGTTATTGTCAACTAAGAAAAAAAAACAGAATGCTAATTTCTAGGTAAAGTATCAAAAGTGAAAAATTGTATTTTTTTCTAATAACGTTTTGAACTATCAACATAACTGATTCTACTGTAGCATTACTATTATAAGATGTGTTATATATGGCAAAGATATACAAAAACTAAACTACGCTCTTTCGAATAACAGAATTTTTGACTTTTCATAATTTACTTAGAGACAATGGAATTGTTTACTAAAATTCAAAATATTTTTAACTCAAACAAATTATAATATTGTAAATTATTATATTATATTGTAGTACATAAACGGAAGTGGAACGTAGTGTCTTAACACTAGGTTCCCTCTGCCTACCCTGCCATGACCGGGATATAGAGTGAGGCCGTAAAATAAAAATATGTAGGTCTGAACCAAAAAAAAAAAAACAAAATAATCCCACTCACACAGGAATCTGCATAATCTGTCCAGCACCAGCGTGATACCAAATCGCATGAGCCAAGGCCAGCGTCAAACTATACTTATTCTCCAACAAGGCGTCACATGTAGTCTTCATACTGAAAAGCTGAAACGGCGTGTACTCGTACGACCACTCTATCAAATCCTTATCAGTCATCAAACAAAGTAGCCGATCGTGAATTACAGTCCAAAACGGATCTGGCAACGACGCCATAATAATACCTATAGCGTTGATCCAAAACTGTATTTTAGTTACCGGTATAACTATAAAGCCTTTTGTTACCACATCTAAGAGATTATTCGCTATTATATTTGGAGTTATCGGTAAGGACATCAGTTCTACGCATGTGATGTAGAGGCAGTGGGCCGACGGGTTGGGATACTCGTTGAAACGCCAGTCGGTGTTGGGGAAGTGAGATGTGCCGGTCATAGCTGAGGTTTTTGTTTAAGAAAGTGTTTGTGTATGCTTATTGTTATAGACGAATTATTTTAAATGTTTATCTAAATAAATTGAGTCCAGTCGTGGTGTCTGTCGCAATGCCTTAAATTCAGTGGAAAGTGAGGAACGAAACAGAGTGTCTAAGCACTACGTTCCCATGATCCCTCTGTCTACCATGCCATGAGTGGAATACAGCATGAAGCTGACTTTATCTAAATTGTAGTTTATGTGTTATTTTAATATTTAAGTCATACTACAGTTCAGTTTTATATAAATCCGCTCAGAAGTTTTTGCGTAATTGGAACAAACATCATTTTTTATAAAATTGCAATTTAATAATATTTTTCCCTAACAGCAACTATTGCACTATTCAACGCCTGTTAACCAAAATATACAGATACTAAAACAAGAAGCCCTTCCCAAAAAGCTCCCCCCATTTTAAAAAAGGATACTATCAACCATACGGTTAATTAAGCTCAAATAATAATTCAAATCAGGCGTCCAATTGGCCTCCACGTCCGTTTTCGAAAGGTACCCTTGGAACGCCTCAGTGGTGGCCCAACCGTTAGGCCTGACTTCCTTTAGGGAACCCAAAACTGCGTTAACCAATTTCCTTTTTAACAAAGGTTTATCGCGTAATTTAGATTCGTAATAGTGAAGTGTGTTGTATAAGAATGTTACTGGACGATCTGGAATTTAATTAAGTATGAATATGGTGGAATTATTTATTTAATGTATGATCAATTATTTGTTACATTCGATAAAATCAATTAGAAATAAAACAATATATTTAGGGCTATCACGGTACAGCGTCTGAATGTAATCGCGACTGTAGCGATTTCAATATCCACTTTGGGGAGAGAATTATAATATATTAATATATTCTCGCTTTGCTACTTTCTCGAATAATTAAATTGGCAGAAAGTGGAATACGGAGTGTAATTTAAAACTAAAAAAACATCAATAATTTAGTCAACATCGCTGAAAACGACTCACCATGAAACTTATATAAATAGCCCAAGTGTTCCAACAGCTGTTCCAAATTCTTGCTAACCTGAGGTATTTCTAGATACCTGTGAACAACTATGTCCATCACCGGTATAAATCTTAGACAAACGTTGGACAAATACACGGGTAGTGTACCGCCGTACGTACTGCTGGTCTCTTCTGGGGCAAACTTTTCTGGGTATTTACGGTGGAAGGCCGAATGGCGTTCATACCTGCAATTTTATTGGGTCGAATGACAGTGTAAGTCTGCTAAATCCGTGACGTTATATAATATAAAAAGTGTAAAAATGACGGTAGATTTTGTTTATTAAATATAAACAAAAGCTACCGTTTTTTTTACTATTTAGATAATACAGAATACAAATTAATTTTCGAATTTGCAAAATCCCTGTAATAATATGTGTATATTTCAAATGAAACATTTTTGGGAACCCGACGTTTCTATAAAAATTAATATACGCGATAAATCTGATTAAATTTGTTTCATTTAAAACGCGTAATAATTTCAAAAATTAAAGATCTTAAATATACATATAGTATGGGTTTTAAAAACGTTTTTGCTCTTCTGATTACTAATATTATAAATGTAAAAATTGGTGAGAACGGATGCTTATTCCACCCGAGCTTTTCACGTGAAGGATTGAGACTTAGCTTTACAATAATACAACTTATACATTAGAATAACACATAAATTACGATTTATCTAAAATTAAGCCATAATACAACAATAAGTTTAAATGAACAAAGCTGTTTGTTCCATTACCGTTCTGGGGAAATAAAATACTTAATATTTTCAATTCATCGCTCTCATAACGAAGTAAAGTCAGTCAGTTCCGTCACACACACAATGCCTCAAGAGCTCATTGGAAAGTGAGGAGCGAAATTACTTAACACTAGGTTCCCAGGTTCCCTCAGTCTATATTTATGAAAAGGAACCTCACCAATTATTCTGTTTCCAGTGTTCAGGGGAATTCTCCTTCACGAAGTCCTGAGCTCTGTTTCTCAATTCTGACCCCTTTAATAGCAATAATTGTATAATGTAGAGGCACACTTGACTCTCATTGCCGTCCGGATTTGGCCTTAGTACCTGGAATTATTGAGGAACATATACTTTATTTGGGTATGCAGAGAGTTTAGTGACGCGTCATTACTTTATTTTTAGTGATTATTAGAAACAAAGCTAGCGTGGAATATATGAATGATTGTAATTTTCATATAAATCATATTGTTATTTTTGAATAAAATCATCGACATCGAATATAATAAGGTTTGTATACCTTTTTTTCGTCTAAAATCTAAATATAAATTTATAAAGAATTTACTTGTAAACTTTGCTAAGCTGAAAAAATATAAACAAAATACACAAAACAATATAACGACAATTAATAAGAAAAAAAATAATAAAATTTGCTGTGGCATTTTTTATTTTTTTTTTGTTAGCAATAACAAATTATAATATATTATAAATCGCAAACGCAGTAACATATAAATCATATATGCAAACGCAGTACTATTCTAATCCACGACACAAAAAAGGGGTGTTATGTCTTAACAGTCTGTGTGTTTGTTTGTGGCATCGTTACTCCTGAATTAATGAAACGATTTGAGTCTGATCGAAAGGTATGGTTATGGAGGTGGTTTTTTTCTAATATTTTATGAATATAGGATTAGCAGCTTGAGAGCTACAAACAATTAGCCAAGATAAAATAATGCCATTTGGGGACAGATCTTTTATAAAAAAAATTGTATAAATTTATTAGAAAAGTGACTTTTATTGCAATTCATGGACTTTCTCGTTTGACATTGCTATATCTATGGCTTATACTCTTAAGAAAACATTTAAACACAAACAGAATTATTATTTTCAATCACACAATTTAAATTCATACTTTTAATACATATAACAAAAGTGTAATTGATCGCTGTACATATATAGAAGGTATATAAGAAATTTATTATTAGGGGCATTTAGTAACAGAACTCAAACAATGTTTTTTTTGTGTTGCGTTGGTGCACGTTGACATCAGAATATGTAAATGCAATTTTTAGTATTTTATTTTTCATAAATTCACTTAAAATTTTATTTCAATTGGTTTATAGATAAAAAATCTAAAAAATAATTTACAAAATAGCTACAAAAATTATTTTATCGAATAGGGAAAAACTTTAAAATTATTATATTTCTGGAGTCATGGAAAAAGGATGACTATAACAGTAAAACCATAACAATAAAAAAAATAAAAAAGAAAACCTAAATTTAAATTCGAATTAACACCCATCGCAGCGCTGCCAAAAGACACAAAAGACAAAAATAATAAATATTTATTACATACTCACAAGACACAAAACCAATCTGTCTATAGTGACTATATTGTATTTCCATATGATATCGTTGATCGCGTCCACACATTTGTTAATATGGGGACCTCCGGCCGGATTGGTCACCTCGAACACTAAATAATCGCAGAATTTACGTAAGTGCGCTGATAGGGCTCGAGCTCCTATGCGTTCTAGGATCCTAAAATAGACAAAAAAATGAAAATTTCTTAATAATTTTTAACCTTCGCAGTGGCTTATGTTAAAGAAAATACGTCTATAAGGCAATCTAAGGTACGGTAAGTATGTAAGTATATGTCTAATCTAAATATATGTAAGGTACGACCCCGAAAATATATTTCCATACAATAATATTGTTGATGTCGTTCACATATTTATTAATTTGTGGATATTCTAAGGTCCTATAAAAAAAGAAAAAAAGAAAACTGATATCACCAAAACTTCCTTAAGGAGTTATTTTCATTTAAAGAAATTCTGTAAAACCAGATAAACTTTACTTAACATATGTAATATAGAAAAGTGTCTTGACTGGGAATTGAACCAACGATAAATCGTATGAGTAGTAAGACGCTAATCACCCATATCGCGATAGTCCTATATCTTACCTATATTGGCACCATTAGAAGAACGGAAACGGAACGTTCTAGGAAGCTATGGAAAAAATGGCCTTTTCTATCTATATTAGGCATCCTAACAGAATATCTATTCTGTATTAAATATTTTATTTCAGTAATTATTTACATATTTATTACAAATAAAACTAGTTTTAACGATATTATATTACGCATACATAATAATATTTTACACTTTTCACTTATGTTCATAAGTTATATGAATGCGAACTAATAAACAGTCAAATGTGATACCAATAAGCAACGACAGAATCCGCCGCTATATTCCATACTCACACACAACTATAGAACTATTTTGATGGAAATACAACTCTCATGTAGATTTTTAGGTCAGCATCGATATTATTAAGACTAGACTCAAGAGTATTTAATATGTAAAATGAATTTTTATTTTAAAGTTCGATATTTGACTCGAAAGCCATTGTATTCTGTTGTGAATAAATAAATACTGTTGTTACTGTTATAAATATATTGGCTTAGTTCATATGTTAGTGATTCAGGTATTTTAAAATATTAAGCATTTGGTGGTCGCAGGTTCGATCCTAATGCTTTATATAAAAATGTCAATTAAAATATTTCCGTTTGTCTTTGCTGCTTTTTTCGTACATTATATTGTTGGATTAGAAAAAGCAAGCTTTGTATCAAACCCCCATGTTAATTGAACATGTTCTGACTATATGACGATTTTAAACTACTCTAATACGCATAACAAAAAAATATATATAAATTAAAAAAAGTCATTCAAAATATTGAACGAAGTGTTTTGACACTAGCTTCCCTCTCTCCATCCTGCCATATGCGTGATAAGCGGGATAAAATGTGAAGTTAACAAAAAGTAAACAAATGTAAGTCGATATAACCTACATATATACAAATATTTTTACTTATTACATCAATGTTAACAAACTGCAAGATTTTATGTAATAAAATTATTTTAATTTGATAATAGTTATTATTTTTGCTATAATCGCGAATGAATCGCTGAATCTTTAACGTGTCGTTAAATTTAGTATCATATAGGTATTGTATAGTTTAAAATTAAGACATTTTTGATTTTTCTTAAAATTTACTAACATATCACTCCTTATTTCTCTATTCACCCACTTTAGAAACATTGCGAGTTGAGTAACGGGACCTCTCGCCGCAACTTTCAAAATCAAGCAGAGAAAATAAGATTGTTTAGAAAAAAACCCCTGCAAATTGATATTGTACACACAACAGGACAGCTGTCAACAGTTCTTGCGACGTAACTGACATTCAATTTCCGCTTTAACGAGTCGAAAATGTTTATTCAAAACAGTTACAAGTTATACAGAAACAAATATCGTCGGTTTAAAGTGTTAAATTATTTTTTCGGCGCAATTGGAATTTGGAAAAGGAAAATACAAAATCCATATTTATTTTATGGGATAGGGCGGGGTTGAGTTCTGCCACTCAACATGAAATGTTCTAGAATAAGGGCGAAAGGTTGAGAACGGGGCGTTTTCATAGTGTAGAGACACTCCAATCTCTCTGCTTTTCTCGCTGTACATATAATATAAACTATAAAAATATTATATAAAAATGTCTAACAATAGGAATTAAAGTAAAAGAAATATTTTTACCTTAAATTTTGAAACAAAATATAATAAAAGAAATAGAATTTTCCACATATAACAACTAAAAAAAACATTAAAAAAAACCAACCCGTCGCGATAGGTTGTGGATTCAATCCCAACTCAAGGAAATGAAATATTTATTATTTTCATTGCTTCGCGCTGATAAAAAACGAAGTTGAGTTCCTCCACTGAACACACAATGCCTAAAATTCGTCTTAACACTAGGTCTTATAGATCCCTCTGCCTACTTTACCATATGCAGCTGGAAAAAAAACAGACTACATTCATTCAGACTTACAAATATTAAACATATGAAAATTTCCAAAAAAAAATATCTTTTTAAACTTAAAAAAAAATCATTTTATACTTACTTAAAAGCGATAGGATTAATTCTGTTCGTCTCAAATATCATCTTCCACAGTAAACACAAGAACAAGGGCGTCCCGGGCACTGAGAAGTGCGATATGATGTCGTTATCGTTGGCCATGGACGTCCACTTTCTGTATTCTTCTTCTACTGATTTCTTTAACAGCTGTTTGTTCTCTTTTGGTGCTAAATTCTAGAAGGAATAATATATATATATATATATATATATATATATATATATATATATATATATATATATATATATATATATATATATATATATATATATATATATATATATATATATATACATATATATATATATATATATATATATATCTTAGTAGGAACGGAGTGTAAGTAACCTCTATGTTCCCAAGCTCCCACAACCCCGCCATGGGTGCGATACAGAGTGAAGCTAAAAAAAAAACTATTTACCTGTGAAAAAAATTCAACTAGCACTGGCGGGAAACACTGTAACGTGTGCTGAGACCACAGATGCGGTGTATTTGTCATGATGGTAGTCAAAAGTTCCTTTACCGCAGCCCCGTCGTTACCTACAAAGCATTTTAATATTTTATATATAACCAAACCACGACGCAAAAAACGCGGTTTCATAAGTTTGACCTAATTGTCTGTCTGCTCCTGAACCAATAAATTTATTTATGTACGTTTTTTTAACCAAAACCCTTGTTCATTGCGGTTTGTATCTATGTTATATGAAAATCAAAATATCAGTTTAAGAACTATAAGCATGCGATGTAAGTTGTTAGAGGGGGTTTTTTTTTATTATGTTTAAATGTACTTGAAAATATTATAATTATATTTTTAGTAAATATTCTTTCTTATCTTTGCACACTGTCATATCATATCATTTCATGAAGTCTAGATAATGTTAAGACATCTCTCAACGACTCACTTATGTTACAGATTTCTAATTTAAAAATGCAAAAAAAGTCTTAATTTTCATTTTGTTACAAAAATAAAAAAATACGTTTAATGTATTTTTTAAAAGTTTTTGATATGTATTTTAAGTTTGGAAAATTACTTGCAAATGCATTTTTAATTAATTAAAAAAAAGAAATATAAAAGGAAAATTAAAATGTTATAAAGAAATATACAGAAAATCATGATAAATGAAAAACATAGATAAACACAAAAAAAACTACATAAAACCTTTTGTTAGAACATTCACACGTAACATATAAAAATAAACTTACCAGCACCAGTCATATAAATGCCTCTAGCAAGAGTGAGAACAAGCACTCTATTCAGCTCTTCGCTCTCGCTGGACACTAGAGACTTGGGCTCGGACACTACCCGCGACATTTGCAACTGTACACCGGAACTACCCAAGCTAGTGATAAGTCGAAGCGCTGTGCTTTCAAAACTGTAATTAGTAGTCAGATATTTTGAATGAAACAATTTTAACCGGATTTTAGGAAACCCGACAAAGATATTAGTAGTTAAATAATTTAGTGACACTCCCAACGTAAAAAAATGTAAACTGATTGTTTGTCTGTGACACTATAGTTCCCGGATGAATGTATCGATTTAGTATATATGATATATTCACCTCTTTTTCATCTCTTTTCGACATTTTTTTAGCTATTACTCCAGTTTATGGTATAGTACTTATCAGTTTTTTTTTAAATAAAAAGACACTAAACACTAGAAACCATACATTGTAAGAAACAAGATTAATTAACTAGAATTACGTTCAAAAATTGCAAAAGAATATTCTTCTATTCCAAAGAACGATCGATATACTTTAACTAGTACTATTTAAAAGAGGAATCTATTTATAAATGACAAGCCCTTGAGGTACATATAAAAATGATATAGTGCAATAATAAAAAGACCTGTCGTTGTTTGTTGTTCGATTCTCATTTGAGGAAATGAAATATTTAATATTTTTATTTCCCCGCCCCGGTAACGAGGGAAGCGACTCATTGAGCTTCACCACTCAACAGGCAATTTCTGAAGTATTGGGCGAAAAGTGGGGAACGCAAGAGTTTTAATGAGAAGTGTCTTAACACTTGGTTCCTCAAGTTTTCACTGCAAGCCCTGATGTATATAAAAACATCAGAGAAACCATGTTTTTTCCATTTTCACACTAAACTTACTAAACATATTCGGATGAAAGTTTATGGTAATATAGCTTACACATCAGAATAAAACATAGGCTATAATTTATGTAAATATTTTGCACAATATAAAAATAAGTTTGAGCAAGCGAAGCCGCGTCTGTTTCGCTAGTAATATTAAAATATAAAACGAGTAAAACATATATATATATATATATATATATATATATATATATATATATATATATATATATATATATATATATATATATATATATATATATATATAATACGGCTATAAAAGTAAAATTTAGCTAAAAAAAGACTTACCATAACTGCAATTGCGTTTGATTAGCTTGAGGGTAAGCGGCCAAAGAATGTATATTTGATAACAGTGTCACCCTATAGTGAGGTTGTATGTGGTGTATTCTGTATGAGAACATGTCTAACAAATTGTGTAGTATACCCCACGCGTGCGACTTGAACACGTTGGGCAATAGTTGATCTGAAATACGAGTAGTTATTTTATTTGTGTACTTCAAAAATATAAAAAATGGTGACCTTTTTTAAATTGGAGTAAGAAAAATGTAGACTAAATCTTATTTTGTATGTATAAGTGTGGAACTTAACACCGCAATAATACATTAGGAGAGATCCCCTCAAATGGGAACGAACCCCCATCCTCATATTTAAAATCAACCCTAAAATAAACTATTAAGATACAAAAACAAAAAAAAACAATGCAAACGCTACAGATAGTGGGTCCGATCCCTATACGAGGAAATGAAATATTGAATATTTCCATTTCTTCGCTCTATAATAGGGCAAAGCGCAGCGTTGAGTTCCGCAATTCATGCATGCGGGAAACAGCGCGAAACTAAAAAAAAAAAATAAAAGAAATATAACCACATACTTATAAATCCTTTAATACCCAACGACTCAATCTCAGTATAAACCAACAAACGACTGTAAGTCTCCAACAAGGCCGGCGCCATCATATTACTACCAGGCATATTACTCTTGTTCTGAGCCAATTTGGCTACGTGTGTAACTATTGAGTGTATCAACGACATTTTACAGTGCAACGTTAGACTGTCTAAAAGGCACATGGATAGGGGAACAGTGGGCAAGGGGGTGGCAGGGTTCCCGTTGGGCATGGGATTTTGACTGCCGAACAACGTTTCTATGATAATCCCCATAGGTCGCGGGTAATATTCTTGGTTGGTGGAATAGGCGTTGCATAGTAATGCTATTCTATAATCTGAGCCCATTAATGTTGGTGTGTTGTTTGATGTCATCAAGTGTTGGAGAAGTCTGTAAAATATAATTAATGCATGTTGACTAAAATATTATAATTTTTTTTTTTCAGCTTTACACTATTCAGCACATTTTGAGAACAAAGTTGTTTGTTAAGTTGCTCTGTTGCGTTCTCACTTTCCGTCGACTTAGAGGGATTTGCGTGTTGTGTGGCGGAACACAACGCCGCGCTATATCTTGATACCAAAAGCGAAGAAATTAAAACATTAAATATTTAAAATAAATATATTATATACTTCATTTTCTCATTTCTATATGTAATAATCTAATAATACTCGGAATTGATATTTTTTTCTATTTGATTGAAATTTATTGTGTAAAACAAATGTCTACTTTTCAAAAGCGGAGAAACTTGAAATCGATAATTGATTTATTACTATTATAAAAAAAAAACTTGAAATCGATAATTGATTTATTACTATTATAAAAAAAAAACTTGAAATCGATAATTGATTTATTACTATTATAAAAAAAAAACTTGAAATCGATAATTGATTTATTACTATTATTAAAAAAAAACTCACTCATATTGAACTTTAAGATTTTGCGGCATTGTCATAGTCTTGTGTTCCGACTCGGCTTTCTTCAGTAAATGCATCCAAATACAAACAACGGCCATTTGATGGGTGCAATGGGCCTTAGTCCAATCGGGCACTGGCAATGGTTCCTTCTCCGGGTACAACAACTCATGCAGTTTACTTATCGGCAAGAAATTAGACAACGGATTCCTTTGTATACTGCCTGACACAAACTGGAGAAGAACCCACATCAAATGATCCCTGCCCTTCTTTAAATCGTGGCCAATCAATTTATTATGGAGGCCCATCACTATATTAGGAAAGGAGGCGAATCCTATTAATATAAGATATATAACTTGGGAGGACAAGTGCAGCCAACACCAGTGTGTTGATGACATTTCGTCATCATCACTGTCCTCACTTTTCTCCATGGGTAAAATCATTAGTTCAACCAGCTGATCCTCTAATGCTATACAACGCTGCTTGTGTTGTTTTTGTAAGCCTAACATAGAGCACATCATATCTCGGGAGTATGGCTGCTGTAAGACATGCCTCAGTAAATTTATTTGAGGTTTTAATAATTCATCATCATAGGGTAAATAGCCTTTTAGGGAAAATTTGAGAGTAGTAGGATCTAATCTCCATGGATTTACTAGATGGTCAGCGTAACCAGAGAATTCTACTACAGGAAGCATCTGTGAGTGACCTATTATGGACACCATTTGGGCACATGGTTTGAAACTTTCTACAAAAGATGTTAGGAGTTTTGCTAATTGCTGTAACAATAATTAAACAATATTAAGAATACTTTTTGTAATTGTAATGGATAAATGGATAAATAGTCATACAATTATTACATACAAGGCTCTATAAATATTTCTGTTCTATATCAAATACATATAAGAAAAAACAAAAAACATTTAAATTAAAAATAAATATCATAATGCAAAATTTTATTACAATTTGAATTTAATATGCAAGCTAAAAGAAACACGTTGATTGATGATTGATTTAAATATTGTTTAATTTCAATATAATAACAGTAACAAATTTTACATACAATTTAGTGGTGAATGATGGAAATTAACAGCATACTAAAAATTAATTTATATACATGTTTTACATACCCAATGAGGCCAATGATGATTATCAGGATAATCCTTCTGTATCTCCGTAACGATGAAGTAAGCAGGCAGTAAAGATGCATTGCGGTCAAATATGTATTCAATAACATTGTATAAAGCTTTCATTTGAGGCATTGTGCTAGAGTTGAGTCTCACTGGCAGTGTTTGCGATTTTTCTCTACAACCCTATTAAAAAATAAATGTTTTTTTTTTATTATTCAAGTTTATAATATATCTAACTTTTCTTAGCTTTATGCTATTTACAACATATAGTAGGTGGGCAAAGGGAACCTAGTGTTAAAACAATCCTGTGCCCACCAAATGATGCATTGAATGTTGAGCGGCAGAAGTCAGCCCTGCACTTTACCATGTTGCCAGAGTGAGATAACGAAAATATTTGTAGACAACAAAGAAACATAAGTAATATTTAACTGACTGTATGTTTTAAACTACATGTGTGTCCACACACTGAAGAACAGAATTAAGCAGAACACTCAAGTATTACATATAGATATTTTAATATAAAGATATAATAATTTTAATATATAAAGTAAAGTGCCAATCAAAATTTTCAAAACTAATATTCATAAGACAACAAAATATACACAGAAATTTATTTGCATTATGAAAGCAAAAAAAATAACTAAATTAAAAAAATACCTTCATAATTTCCCTAACACCTTTATAGTCAACGCCACCAATAATTCTTCTAATTAAATTAAAGCATTCTATCCAAAAGTCACTGTTTTTGTACACAAGCTTCTCACTTGTTAATATACAGTCGCATAACATTCTGGAACAACAAATCATATCCAATTTATAGTTTATTTAATAATTACTAAAAAAAACAAGACCGACAAGGAACTGTGCCACTGACTGTAATAGTGGGCGATGTTGAATCCATTCCCACTTGATAAATGAATTTTCCTGATTTCCTTCATTTTGTTACAAGATGTGTTCATTTTGAATCTTTGCTGCCCAATTTTTCCAGTATGTAATACTTGAAAAATTGGGCAGCAAAGATCCAAAATGAATTGTCTTCGAAACAATTTTTTTCTGTCTAATCTCCTATAGGTATGAATCTATTAAATAAATGCACACAGACTATAACCATACTCTTTAAAGCATATGGATAATTGTACTTATGCTCTATTGATATTTACTGTGATGGGTTTGCTTATTAAATGTAGAGAAAGATAAACAACAGATTTCTTAGTATTTTGTTAACTGAAAGAGAACCTAAATTATGTTATCAATGTTTTGTATAGTATTGAAAAAATGTCCTGTAAATGATTGTTTTATCAAATTAAGAAAGATGGTTAACATTTGCTGGTTAAAGATAGTTAAAATTAAGAAAAATGGTTAACTTTGTACTTACCGTGCCTGAAGAACATTAGTATTAACTAAATTTTCTAAAAGACCCAATAGTTGTTTCATTTTATATCTATTTGTAAGTACCGCCGTGAGAGTCAAGTATTGACGGATTGCAGATTCCTGAACATCTGCATTTGGCGTACTCATAACGGCACACAATTTCTTTTGGTATATAGATAACCTCTCATTTTCTTGCTCCGGCTTGTGTACTAAAAAACAACTAAATGCTTCTTCTACCGTCTCAACTCGCTGAAAATTGTAATTTAATTATTTTTTTAAAAAAATAGGAGAAACTCGAAGAACGCTTGAACAATACTTACCAAAATTTCGTTGACAATGTTCGCAACTTGGGAATCTGCCATTGTTATTAATTTTATGTTTTTTTCTATAAAATAATCATATTTTAAAAAGAACTGTATTAAATATGATAACGAAACGATATATACGTTAACTGTATCAGGACGACATATTAATTTATTTTAATTCAACACACCAAATAACAAACCAAATGACATATAAATAGTTTATGTAGAGTTGTAGACTGCAGACGATAAAATATATCAACTTAATAAATCCCATAGATAAGAAAATCATATAAATATAACAAACTTCGGCCGTTTTCCGAATTGTTCACTGTTTAGAGTATAACAATAACGACGTTTCAACTGCGACGTGGGGTCCGATTTAGTGACCGCCCCAACGTCTGTTAGCAGCATCAATAATTCGGCCAACCTGTGAGTGTGCTTACGATTTTAACAAGTTAAACATAACTGAACAGAGCACGTTTTGATGGTAGTTTTCCAATTACAGAGCACAATGCGACTCAGTGGCGCACAATGCCGAATTATGCTGATGCTTAATTGGAACGCGAATTAGTTTTCAAATGCACCAGCAGATTGCGCTAAGTTCAGTGTTG